>JALPCE010000221.1:0-39827 GCA_026538705.1 Aureobasidium sp. GC_Fusr_1
TAAGGCCCGCTGCACAGATAAAGGACGGCTTGCGCCTATAAGCCCGCTCCCTGGACACCTTCCCAGCGATCGCCCAACCATGACTTTCCAAACCGCAAAGGCTACTGCCATGGAGAAGAAGAAGAACGCCGTCAACGCTTTCAAGAGCTGGAACAACTTCAAGCAATGGGTCCTTGTACCAAACACTGCACTGGACCGCCATTCGCATGGAGAGACTGGACCGACATGGTCGAATGAGGATCTTGACCCCACCCCACCCGAAAAACGAACATGTACGTAAAGCGAAGGTACAGATAGCATGAACCAGAAACCATCAGATGGGTTTTGGACTGCTATTTGTTCCATGCTCAAACACAAGAACCATGCTAATTGTACCTTCACCTTAAGGGAGGTGTAAGTACTCCTTGGACAATCCTATCCACGGATGTCTAATCGAGGTGTAGGGTACAACTACGTCGTCTTCTACTTCGCCTTGTCGTTTGGCAACTGGACTCTTGGCTCGAGTTTGATAGGTATCGGCCTCAACTACTGGCAGGCCATCCTCGCCATCTTCATCTCGCAGTTCATCAGTTCAATTGCCATGCTGTTCAACTCACGCGCAGCGTCCGTATACCATCTTGGGTATCCAATTGGTGAGTAAATGAGTGCGTGGTAGGCCTAGTTTTGCCATCTTGGGCTGACTTGGCTTGTTAGTTGCGAGAAGTGTCTTTGGCATGTGGGGATCCTACTACTTTGTAGGTGCTAGAGCAATCCTGGCTGTGTAAGTTACGCTTCCCAGGCATTCAGGAAACGGATGTCTAATGAAGATGTGATAGCGTCTGGTTCGGTGTGCAAGCCTACTCGGGTGCCTCGCTGGTCGCAAACATGCTACGCGCAATCTTTGGACACAACTACACCGACATCCCGAATCACATCCCCAAGTCTCAAGGCATTACCTCTGCAGGCATGCTCGCCTTCTTCCTCTTCTGGTTGGCCCACTTCCCCCTAGCCATGCTGCGTCCTTATCAGCTGCGCACCTTCTTTACCGTCAAGACCGCGCTCATGATTCCTGCTGTATGGGGACTCTTCATCTTCTGCATGGCCAACACACACGGCGAGCTGGGTGCCAGCAAACTGTCCGAAGCTGCTGGAGTAAGCGCTTCTGGAAGGTGGGGATGGTTCTTCATGAACGCTGTCAACGCTGGTCTCGGGAACACTGCCACTCTGATCACCAATCAGCCCGATATTGCGAGATGGTCAAAGACAAAGTCTGGCGCCATGTGGTCTCAATTCATTACCAACCCTATTGCCGTGACTTTGTCCGCCAGTCTGGGTATCTTGTCTACTGCCGCTATCAACAATGCATGGGGTCTCTCGCTCTGGAACCAGTGGGATCTTCTTGACGCAATCATGAACAGATACTGGAGAAGCGATGTTCGCTTTGCTGTCTTCCTCACGGCCGGTTGCTGGGCTGTCAGTCTTTTGGGAACCAACGTCGCCGCCAACATGATTCCTTTCGGATCAGATTCTAGCATGTTGTTCCCTCGCTACATCACCATTCCTCGTGGACAGTTCTTGGTCACCTGCCTGGGCTTTGCTATCGGTAAGCCTTCCATTCTTCTTCGACCTATCCGAACTTTCTCTTGCTAACACCTGAATCAAACAGTCCCGTGGAAAATCCTCGCCTCCGCTTCCGTCTTCACCACCTTCCTCGCCGGATATGGTCTCTTCATGGCCTCAGTAGTCGCAATTATGATCTGCGAGTACTTCTGCCTGATCCGTGGTAACATCTTCATCGCCCACTGCTACAACGGCGGCAAAGAGAACCCCCACTACTACTACTTTTACGGCTGGAACCCTCAAGCCGTCATCGCCTACCTCTGCGGTATCGCTTTGCCGTTCCCTGGTTTCGTGGGCAGCTTGGGTGCAAACGTGTCCACCACAGCACTCAACATGGGTCACCTGGGCTGGATGTTGAGTTTCACGACCAGTTTCGTTGTTTACTTTGCCATCTGCAGTGTTTGGCCAACCAAGAATCAAAAGATTATCAAGGAGATGGGGTTGAGGTGGGAGGAGATGGCTGAAAGGGATATGATGGCTCTCGACGGCACCATTATCCCCGAAGGCGCCGAGGGCATGTCTGAAGACCAGGTCGTCTGGGACGACGCAGAGAAGAAGGCTGTCGCTTTTGACTCGCGCAGACTCAGTGACTAAAGAAGTCTTGGAGGGTATTGAAGGAGTAGGCATTTAATGGGTGATTATGAAGGACCAAAAAGCAGTTTTCAGGAACCAAAAACAACCATAAAATGACATCTAGATTCTGATTTTCATTGTACTTTCAGCTCTTCTCCGCCCCGGTGTCTTTCTCCTTGTGCTCCGCTCCAGTTCAATGGTATAGTGTATAAACACATAACGTTTTTCGTATCTCAAGCAATGTCCAAGGAGAGACATCGTCTCAGAGCTATCTCTATGGCCACTCATCTGATTTGATAAGCAACTGTGTATTTTCACAGTATACTACAGCCGTAGTCATTGAGAAGGAGAGATAGTGTGACTGTTTTCAGCACAGTGAGATATTTCGCATGTTCTCTAGAAGTCCTTTCTTGTTGTCGTGAGATCTACTTAGGTGTGAGAGTCATGCGAACCACTGTACCACAATACTTCAGGTAGGCAAGGAGCTGATTGTTGATTCTCAGGAAGTCTCGATTCTATCACTAGTAATATTCATACACGATTTGCCCCTCTGCTCCTGCTCCGGCTCCGTCTTTCGGCTCTCTCGACAATAGCCGCCTCCCTCAACCATCCCTGCTGAAACGTTCGTTGCTGTTGATGTTGCTTGGCTACCATACTAGGCTTTGGTCTGGTCTGATCCGAGCGCAGTCTATCGGATGATGCATACAAATGCTTGGTCAAAGGTATCGTGGTAGCCTTCGGAATTCGACTGCGCTGCTGGTTAGTGGATGCTTCACAAGGAGCGCTTTGATTTTGATTGCCTTTGACGGGTATATTCGCGACTCGGACTGGTATCTCGGTCTCTACAAGAGTCGCCTCGTCTTCATCCGCATCAGACGCCAGAGGCTCACTCGATATGCCTGAACTTTTGATCGGTGCCTGGGAGATCTGGTCCGCTGCCACCAATTGTTCGGATCCAGATCGAAGTGCCTGAGGGGTTGTATCTGATGCAGACACGATGGATTGCGCAGGCAGAGAAGATGGAATGAGCGGGAGAGCTGCAGGTGGTTTGACTGTGGCAGCTGGAAGAGTGTTCGGGGTATGGGGAAAGTCGCCTGGCATGAGCGGGCGATCAAGGTTGAAGCCTTGCTTTCGATTGTTTGCGCTGGTCATGCCAAATTCCTTCGTTGCGGCATCGACCAAGTCAAGCAGTTCAGGCATAGTCTTTGCTCGTTGCCGTAGAGAATCAGGTGAAGCATCTAGTATGATTGAGCGTCGGCCATTGATGTTTCGGGAGAAAGCAGGAGCGTGTCTGATATCATCTGGGAGAGATGCTACCGCTTCCGAAACCTTAGTAAGGTCGCGCGAGAGCTTTTGGGTCCAATCACTATCTGGCATACCGTTACGGATGTTGGAGATGACTTTGCCCAGACTGCCGCTGTGTTCAACGATGATGGCGTCAATCACTTCGCCGAGGTCGGTTGCAACGATTCCACCAAATTTGTCTGGTGGTAGATCAGATACAGTGGCCCCAGGTACGTTGACCGTCTGGTTGTCGATGCTTGTTCCCACCAGGACGTTGGATGGCTGGTCAGCCGCAGGAGGTGTCCCACGCTCGGTAAAGATTGAACTGCTTGCAGATACGAAAGGCTGACCTGATCGAGTTTGGGGAGTCTGGATGTTTGTCTCAATTTCACGCTCCATGATCCGTTGTTCGGCAAGGCAGTCAGGACAGATATCGGGAGAGACTGTTGTTCCACTAGTCTTAGCAAGACGTCTTCCAACAGCCCACGGGCTCAGCGGGTCGACTTGTTGTCTGATCATGGGGCCAGTCGGGACGTACGCACCACTGAAAGCTTTGTCCATGCCAGTTGGTACGCTTTTCCTGAGCTTGAGCTTACGACCATGACGATAGCACATGGGCTGGTTGTCGTCTGGCAATGCTCCCTTCTCAATGTTGACTGAAAGCTGAGGTTGGTAACGTTTTGGCATCGGACAGTGAACCAGGGGACTTATAAGAGGCTGCGATTGCGAAAGGGGTGTCTCAGGTCGGACTGGGCTTTGGGCAGAATCCCTTCGAGGAAATGGTGAAGCTCGTCTGAACTCATCCTCGGCCAATAGGACAATTGGTGGATTCGAGGGAAGAACAGGCTCGATGGGCTTCTTCTGGGATGCGTTCGACGGGAGCTGATGAAGGCTGTTGATGGCTCGGATTCGATCAGCGACGCGACCAGGCTGACGGACCGGAGCCACGACGTCCGGAGCATTCGAGGGTTGTTGGTTCGTAGATGTAGTTTTAGTGCTGGGGGGCTGGGGCGGGAGTCTGGGCAGGGGTTGGCTTTGAGGTCCGTCTGAGTTTGGCGGCGAGAGCCATAGACTTGAGCTTGAGCTTGAAAACAAGGGCTGCCATCCAAGCCTTCGCATTGACCATTGATGCTGAATAGGTAGTAGAAGTACGATGAAGAAAATGTCAGGCTGTACTGTAAGACAAGTGATGGATGGATGGATGGATGAATGTTAGAGAGCAGATACAGGAGCGAAGCCAGAGTTACATGGTCAATGCGACAAAACGAGCAGGTGTTTCAAGCCTCACAGGTCATCAAGAGAGGCAGGCGCGATGGACCAGATTTGAACAAGCCTCGGGCAAAGCAGACGATTTACTATACATTTTAAAGATGCGACCTAAGTACAACCGCTAGTGCACTTATTTGAGGAAACCCTGGAGGCTCTCCAAAACCTGCATTCAGTCAGTAAATATCGAGTATAATCAGCGCCAGCTTTCAGAATGCTCACCTCGAGCTCGATCTTAGCCTCGGCGATGTCCTGCTCGCTGCCACTGCCGCTTGCAATTTTCTGAGCCTCGGCGATCTGGTTTCTGACGGCCTGTGTTTCTTGTCAGCATCAGAATTGCGAGACTTTCTGCAAATCCGCATACCTCAGCGCTGAAGTCCTCGAGAGGGTAACCCTCAACGGCGTTGATGCTGAGCTTGGAGCCGGGCTGGACGGTAGCGAAACCGCCAGAGACTATAATCCCATGTATTAGCCATGCTCTTGATTCCAGATTGTTTCCAAATTCCTGCAAATGCTTCGTGCTCGTCGTCCAGGAGGTGGAATGTCAAACGTACGGAAGAACTGCTTGCTGCCGGCGGACTCCTCGATAACCTCAACGAGACCGGGTCTCAGCTGCTCGATGGAGGGAACGTGGCTGGCGAGGACACCCATGTCACCAGTCTCGGCGGGAATGTTGACCTGAACGCTGTTGAATCCAAAGGTTAGTCGTGCTCGTTCGTGGCTGATGGCGGAATCAGGGAAAAATGTGGGGATTCGTACACATCCTGCGACTTGTAGATGGCCTGTACAGAGGATACACGTTAGCACAGGTCCATGGTTTTCCATTCTCTTTCTGATAAGGGGTCGATTGGGCGAGTGGTGTAGACGGAGCAGAGCGGAGCGAGCGTACTTGGTGAGGGAGGGACAGAGACAGCTGGATCTTGTCCGAGGCGACATCGGCGTAGCCTCTACGGGCAAGAGGAGCGGCGAAAGCGGTAGGGCGAACGCGCAGGGCGGCGCGGGCGACACGGAAGGAGTTCATGATGGGCGGCGGTCGAGCGAGTGAGTTCGTCAATTGCGCGATGTCTGCAGGAGCTGGTGCTTGCGACGTTGGTCGGCCATCTCTCACTCCCGCATCGAATCCTCGGGTTTTGCCGCACCACTTCCGACTTTGTCTCTTCTCTTGGCACTCACTTGACTACCAATTGATTCTTCTACAACGACATGTATCGAGACTGTGCTTTGTGACTGTGCTTCCAACGATCCTCGAGCTCGGCTGAACACTATCTGTGTTCTCCAAGTCTACCAATCTGTTTCCGATGTAGCAAACAGGAAACAATACTAACGAACACACGTCTTGCTCTTCAGCTCCGAGTACACCACGTTGCCTAGCTTTCAAATCCACTTCGAGGTATCACATTTGTAGCAAGAACAGATCACTCGGCTCCCGCATCATCAGACTCAAGGCTTAGACCTATTGCAACACGATCCCTAATTTCTTGATTGTTTGCCGTCTACAAGTAACCACACCTATGCCGTCTTCAGCTTCACCTGGGAAGGCTATTGGCTCATGTCTGATCATGGAGAAAGATACATCAAGGTCAGATGCGTTTCGCATGTTCGATGGTACAAACGCTCCAGTCTTGTACCCTTTATACAAGACAATCATCTGCACAGCCCCTATGAGAAGTTACCACAACACTGTCATGATTTATATAAGCTCATCTGCAAGCTATTTTCTATGTTCTGCTTACATATATTCTCCTTTCTACTTGTGATACACGTCAGCCTATAGTGTGCTCTTTCTCTTACAACAAAGCCATATTCCCGGATCAGTGATGCAGTCAATCCATTCTCCTCCACCACCGCCCCATGGCTACGTACTCTGGCAAAAGCAGACGCTGCGCGAGCACACAGACGCAGTGGGAAAGCCACTACCGCCTCAGTATGTAGAAATGGGAGGCTGCAAGTTTGTACGCATCAAGGACCTGGCTGTCTGGGACCGATCGCCTTCCTCGGACCACTCCCAAGCTGGAAACGACGAGCCTGAAAGGCTGGTAGAGGAAGCCAGAGTCAAAGAATATATCTTCACGGGCTCTCGCGAAAAAGACATCAACGCATTGCATGACTATATCGAAGCTTGCAACAAGGCCATACATGCTCTTGACCCTGCCAATCGAGAAGCACGAACGCTGACAAGACTCAAGCTTCGGGTGGATATGACGATCCTCAAAGAATCCTTGAAGGAGGAGCTCGAAGTATGTTGCGCAAATCACGTAGAGGCATCGTTGCTGACACAGCCCTAGGTCCTGACAGAGGAGAACAGCGATGGCTACCAGGGATTCGACGACGGGCCAATCGACCATTACCAGTTTGCGCGATCGCAGATGCGGCCAAAAGGATATCGCTGGTCCTGTCCAGGATGGCTATAATGCGTCGTGATCAGTCTGCGTTGAGTGTTTTGCGGGGTTGTGTCCTGAATGAGAATTCCAAGCTTTCCATTTGACGAGTATGAAGACTCTCTGTATTTCCACTGGATGTCGGGGTATCATAATGCAACATGCTTGTGGCAGTACCCGCCGTGCCAAACCATTTCCCCAGCCTCAAAACGCCGTCGCTCTTTTCATGGATGATTCGTGTAAGAAATATGCAAGATGGACGATTACATGTCGTCAATGCTAGTGCCGTCGCGACTGGCGATCATTAGTTTCGGTGTCTGCAAATAGAGGGCGATGAAGGCTGGACTCACGGGATGTACTTGACACCAGCAGCTTCGACGGTAGAGATGATCTCTTCGGGCAACTGCGATAGCGTGAGCATGAGCATCTTCGGTTGTCTGCAGTGGGATCCTTACAATGCCAGTGACCTTGACGGCATAGATACCAGGAACGTAGCTGTCCAATCGCTGCCATCTGGCGACCCAACTGGAGGTAGGATCGGTCAGAGTGATCAGACCCTCAAAGACTTGGCTGGTGCACTCCTGGATGGCGTCGTCGTGGCCGGACAGCTCGAGAAACTCTTCGCAGTTGGGGCATCCCTCGCGACGGAAGCGCGAGCCTGGGAGGACGATGCTGCAGACCATGCAGGCGCGCAGCGAGCGGTGTTGTGAGGGCGGTACAAAGTTGGACATTGTGGTGGGCGTGGTGATTGGTGATAGAGATGGAAGCGCGACAGAAGCGTGTGAATGTTGTTGTCTTTGTCGGAGACGATGATGCTCAAAGCGAGTCGATCCAGAGCGCGCTAAGAGTTGCTTGCAGGCGGTCGGCTAGAACTACCGTGCTTCCCCCACATGGCAGGCCAAGCCTTCTCGACCGAGGCGGCGACGGCGGGCAACAGCACGAAGTGGCATATCAAAGTGTCTGTGCTGTTTTCTGAAATTCCACCATCTTCCACTCTCCACACATTGCATCTCGTCCTTGGATCTTCCACCCCTCTGTTCTTGCTTGCTCGCCTCTACATTCTCTACATATACTGCAATCCAGCTTCGCTTGGACTATCATCTACAGTCACTCTATATCAAACACCCCCACCATAATCATGGAGGAGGCAACTGCTCTCAAGAATAAGGGCAACGATGCTTTCAAGAACAAGGAATGGCCCAAAGCAATCGACTTCTACTCCCAGGCCATCGAGAAGTACGACAAGGAGCCTTCATTCTATACCAACAGAGCACAGGTTTGCATCACCTCCGAAATAGACCTACTAGTCTGGTCCACTGACTCACTCAAACAAGGCTCACATCCGACTCGAGGCATACGGATATGCTGTGGCAGACGCCACCAAGGCCATCGATCTGAACCCTGATTTTGTCAAGGTGCGAAAATTACTAGTCCATCTGCCGCCCACGTGCTCTCCTGCTCACACTCCCACCAGGCCTACTACCGCCGCGCCGTCGCCAACACCGCCATCCTGAGACATTCCGACGCTATTCATGACTGGAAGATTGTTGTTAAAAAGCAGCCCTCGGACAAGGTCGCCCGCGCTCAACATGATGCTTGCCAGAAGGTCATCAAGCGCGATGCCTTCCTCAAGGCCATCGAGGCCCCCGATGCTCCCTCGGCCGCCGAAGGTCTCGACGTGGCCAACATGGCTATTCCTTCCGACTACGATGGTGTTAAGCTTGGTGACGACATGACGTTGGAGTTTGTCGAAGACACAATTGAGCGTTTCAAGAACGGCAAGAAGCTACCCTTGAAATACGTCTACCAGATCATTCTGGCCGTCAAGGAAATTTGCTACAACGAGCCTACCATGGTTGAGACACACGTCGACCAGGGCAAGAAGATCACTGTCTGCGGTGACACACACGGACAATATTTTGACCTGATGGAGATTTTCAGAATGAACGGCCGCCCCTCGGCCGACCACGCGTACCTGTTCAACGGAGATTTCGTCGACAGAGGCAGCTGGTCTTGTGAAATCGCCCTCCTATTATACGCTTACAAGTGGCTGTACCCCAAGTCCATGTTCTTGAACCGCGGAAACCACGAAACAGACGACATGAACAGAATGTACGGATTCGAGGGCGAGTGCAAGGCCAAGTACAACGACCGTACTTTCAAGCTCTTCTCGGAATCCTTCAGCGCATTGCCCCTGGCTACATTGATTGGCGACAAGTACTTTGTCCTCCACGGAGGTCTCTTCTCGGACGACAACATTACGCTCGACGACGTGAGAAAGCTCAACAGACATAACCAGAAACAACCTGGACAGAGTGGGTTGATGATGGAGATGCTGTGGACAGATCCCCAGACAGCACCAGGAAGAGGACCCAGCAAGCGTGGAGTTGGACTGCAGTTCGGACCCGACGTGACCAAGAGATTCTGCGAGAAGAACGGGCTGGAAGCCATCATTCGCAGTCACGAGGTCAGGATGGACGGATACGAGGAAGAGCACGATAGCAAGTGTATCACCATCTTCTCGGCACCCAACTACTGCGACTCGACAGGCAACAGAGGAGCCTTCATCAACATCGAGGACGACTACAAATTACAGTTCAAGCAGTTCGATGCTGTCAAGCACCCGGACATCAAGCCCATGGCGTACGCCAGCTCACCGATGATGGGGATGATGTAAATGGGATTGTTGGTATATGAGGTGGGTCGTTCTCAGGGCGTTTGGCGCACGTGTCAACTGCTTCGGTCATGGCATGCAGCATTTAACGGAGTAATGTGCGGACGGACGATATAAAGGGATGGGATGTAGGATTACAGCAACGACTGTCATGTTGATACAGCACCAGGAGGGATGAGCAATGGGTAGACTACTCGGTGACTATGTAGTAGGAAAAGCACTTTCACATGCTCGACAACTGTCTTGGCAGGGTCCGAGAGGGTGAAGTGAGCGGGAATGTGAGAGCGTCTTGAATTGGACAAAGTCAGGCAGCTACGATGCAATGCACTTTCCCAAGCTGAGTCCGCTGCAATGTCGCTTCACCGTGTCGCTGGCGGCATCGCTCGTTGTGCTGTTCATCTATCTTTTCCTCTGGAACCCGCACTTCGCCTACGCCGCCGACATTGAAACTTCGGATCATGTCTCCCCACTCGTAGCGTTGGATGAATACGCCCTCGACCTGACAGACGACTTGGACGACGCAGATGATGTAGACGAGGCCATACAAGCAGACGACCAAGAAGGACAGCACACAAAAAGAGCAACGGGAGATGTCGTGACGCTGGGCGGGAGCAACGTGCCAGGCCTGCTTAACATTGAGGCTGGCAACACAACCATCTGGCACTTTAGCAACACGTCACTCTGGGGCCCCTATGCGAATGTAACTCCTGGTTTTCCTAGCAGTATCGACGATGGAGATACGGGCGACTCTGGCACCATCTACAAGCGCCAGAACCCCTCCACCAGGCTGGTCTACATCTCCGTCACCACTTGTCTACAACCACAGTGGAATGGCTCGACAAACCAGACGACTGTCCCACCTCAGCTCACACTCTACGTCTCCAACTCTACCTCGAACAAAGAGCCTGGCCCAAATGCTCCTGCCAACAGACAAGTCGCCATTACTCTCAATGAGGGCTTTGCCAATTACTCGATGAATGCTACAACCGACATCTACATGTCGGTCCACGCCCCTCAAGTGCCCAACAACTTCACTGGCATCTGGAACTACGAACTGGCCGCCTCCATCGACAACTACTATCATGGCGCCCACCCCGATTCGCCCTTCCTCTATCTGGTCGACACAGACACACACGCTGCTCTGCTCGTCACAAACAACTTGACCGAAGCCGATCCAGGCGACCTCGTCTATCAACAATGGATGAATCTTACCTCTCCTTTTACTGTCTTTGTCCAGCCCACCATCGACAAAAGCCTGGATGGTATGAGGAACAGCTACTGCGGTATGACCCACGCTAGCATCAACAACGCTTCAAGCTCTGTACAGTCGGGCATGATCACCCGAGGCCTGGGTCACAAGCCTAAAGAGCAGTTCTACATCCAGAATTTGAATGGCAGTACTTCATACTTCGGTGTTCTAGCCATGGAAGGCAACTCAACAAAGACGGGCAGCGGTGTCGTCGGTGGTGGAGGTCAAGTCTGGCAGCCCGTCAACTTCAAGACCAAGGCTGACAACAACTGTGCTCTCGTCTTCAACTTGGCCTTCTGCCACGACGTTGCCTACGCCGTGCCCAGCAACCAGGATAGGTATCCAGACCAGCCCTCGCTCAGCGCTGTCTACGACTCGTATGCCGCCGGCCTGTATGAGAACTTTGCCAAGTCACTGCAGCAGATTCCCTGCAACACAACTTTGTCTGCGCAGTACTCACCTGCCAAGAATTGCGACGACTGTGCCGATGCATACAAGCAATGGCTATGTGCCGTCACTATGCCACGTTGCGAAGACTTTTCTTCTCCATTGCCCTGGCTGCAGCCTCGCAACATGGGCCAAAAGCCCATCAACTCATCCTCTTCTTCCGTTGGCAGCATGCCCAACCCAGGCATGTTTCAGCAAGTCCAAGGCCAGCTAGACCAGCAATACATACCCATGACCTCTGCTCCTGGCGACAGTGATGCCTTCCGCCAAACATACGGCTCCGTACGCGCCTCCAACAGTTCTCGCAATCCGACCATCATCGTGGATCAGATCGCTCCCGGCCCGTACAAAGAAGTCTTGCCTTGTGAAGATCTGTGCTTCAGCCTGGTGCGCAGTTGTCCTGCTGCTTTGGGCTTTGGCTGTCCCGACCCGGGTCGAGGGCTCGAAGTCGACTATGGCCAGAGAAGTGACGATGGACAGGTCACTTGCAGTTACCTTGGCGCGGTGTATTATTTGAATGCCGCGCCTACTCTTGGTGGCGGCTCGTCACTGGTTCTTGCAGTTGCTGCTACGTTATCAGCGTGGTTATTGGCATGACAAAGCGGGGGTAATGAATAGAAGCTCTTTTCAAGCATAGCAATTGGCGTTTTGTTCCTCGAAGTCGATAAAGTCTGGCACTTTTGAGTTTCTTGCTTTTGTTTTCATGATACCAATCAACATCTTTCTCTCTTCCCTTCTGGCCTTGCCACCTCTCCACTTGTGTCAAGATGCAGCGTCTGACAATTCATCTGTGAATGGCAGATGACAAGTATGCAAAGTTGGCTTTTGTTCCGACGCGATCTCACACATAGGAAGCCTTGAAACGACATTCTTCCATGGATTGCTTTTACAAAGGCTTGAAACATGGGATTGCTTCCTATGCATCATCCACCCTTCCAGAAGGGCGTTTGGTGTGGTGGCTGCCTTCCGTGCTCAAGCTCAAGCTACTCGAGCTAGGTTTCATGTGTAATATGTATGCTCGGACTACGACATCATTCACTCGACGCTCTGTTTTTTCCTGGCCATCGCTCTTTCTGTGTTTGGTGTTCTTGGACATGTCGATGATGCTGGACTGTTCATTTCATCTTTGAGGAGTAAGTTTCATGTTTGATTTGCGTGTCTCGAGAGACAGTCTTCTAAGTGATAATATGTTCTATATACATTATCCATTCCTTGCTAGAGAGGATGGTATGTGTGTGAGTGTGAGTATACACAGTATGTACACCCTTGTTCGGCCATTCATGCCGTTGGTGAAGAGGATCTCATGAGATCTGATGACAAGGACAATTCGGTGCCAGAACCGCCGGGGTATATGCAAGAAAAAGCGACAAAAGATAAACACGTAAAAAGAAAAACATTAATCGTAGCCAAGAATGCGCCAGGTCGCTCATCTGGCAGCAATGACTGCAAGAGCGACGATGGCGCCAATGATGCCAACGCCCACGAAACTCATGATGCGGTTGAGATTTCTCCACCAACGAGCCTTGAGGTATTTGCGCTCTATTTCCCAGTGCCTCATCTCGAGTTGCATGCCACGAGGGTAATGGCTCTTCTCGCCTTCGAGCTCGGAGAAGTCCCGGATGGAAGATTCGAGATTGACCATGGTGGCTTCCACGGGTCTATGTGGCAAGGGTAAGAACGCTGCGATCATCCAGAAGAATGGGCACAAGAAACCGAGGCAGAAAAATAGTATCTGGCGGTTGCCACGGGATAAGACAAGGGTGTTCAGGGCTTCGTCGAAACTGGGGGCGCGCCAAGTGGACAGGCGGTGGGAGAGGCGGCGAGAAGGTGCGAGATGGGGAGGTGTGTTGTACATGTGGCTAGCGGCCAGGGATTGTGGATAGAAAGAGCTGTTTGTCTGCTCACGGGGTATCGCGCGTCCAGAGTTGACTGTTTGTTGCCGACGAGGTGGTTGGAAGGCAGCTGCGGAGCTGTGCCTGCCTCGAGGAATCGTCGTGATAACCATACTGTCGGTCGAGCTTGACCTTGAGCTGGCGTCGTCACTGTCAGCGAAATCAAGCTGACTCTCATCGACATATAGATCAGCAAGACTACTGCTCCGTGTTACAGACATGGTGTTCGTAGACTGGCTCTGGTTCATGTTTGCTCGAGGTCGGTAGGGGCGGAAGATGCTTGGGAGGAAGTGAGAAGATTTTGGAGATGTGCTGCGAGGCGTGCCACCTTGAGACGATTGTTGCATGCTCATCAAGCTGTTTCCAGCGCTTTCCCAGCGGCGATGATGAGCCCATGGCATCATACGCATAGATTGAGAAGCTGAGCTATGAGGCGGTATTTGCCCGTCTGAGAGAGCGAGACTGACAGTACTCTCATTTCCAGGAGGGAATTGCAGCTTCCCGCGGTAGAAGGATTTGGCCCATTGCGGGAAGATAGAAGAGCCTTGAGAGCCGCGATCAGGGTTGTACATTGTCGCCAGGGTATGATTTGAGCGTGCAGAGAGAGGGCGAGGCTCAGAGGCCGATCGCCCGCGAGACATAAGACCCGATCTTTGAGTACGTAACGGATGAGACTGAAGTTCGGCAATGGTGTCATCTTGCTCCGATGGTACGTCGCCAGAAAGTTCATGGACGCCTGATGAGCTCGGATGAGTGATCATTGGGCTACTCAACTGTTGAGTGTCACGAGGACTGCTCGAGAACAAAGGCTCTGGGACTGCAGAGTTTTCTCGATTTAGCTCCCAGCGAGAGCTCTCGGTTGACACCGTTTGGTAGTTGCTGTCGGTCATCATCGACGAATACGAGCTAGAGCCGATGGTCTGGCGTCTGACATACCAGTTGCCAGATTGCGAGGAGGGGTGCACTATGGGTGGCGATGTGAAGATGTCAGCCGTTGAACTGCTGGATTCACGTATGATCGATTGACTTGAAGGTTCGGACTCGGATGCGATCGTGGAGAGATTCGACAAGCGCACTGCACCAGCTGATGCCGAGTGCATGTGCGATCGTTTCTTAGCCACGGAAAGTGGTGGCAGGTTCTCGGCCTCGCTGGAATCCCAAGCACTGCTTGCAGACAATGACTGAGCTGTAGGTGGGCGAACCTGGGCATATTGAACCGACGTCATGCTCTCAGTAGATTTAGCATAACGAACAACGTTGTACGAACTAGATCTTGATTGATCGGGCGGCGTGCTCGAGTATTGAGACGGCGAGCTCACATCGTAAACTTCAATGTTCGGACCTGACGACCCTGATGCACTAGTCGCAGCCACAGATCCAGATCTTCCAGGCTGAGGATTCGAGGTCATGCTCTTGTTGGTGGTCTCGGAGCCCCGAGAGCCTGGTGCCGATGCGGACGAGGTAGACGCCGTCACAGGGCGGATGGTAGACGCTTCAAAACTCGTCTCTACGACAGCCGGCAGAGCCTCCTCTCTGCGTCTCTCCTTCTCACGTTCCTCGGATGCTATAGGTGTTGGCGTATTTCGCAGAGTTCCGTCCATAGAGAATCGACAGCTTGTAGGAGAGAACGAATCGTCATTGCAGTATGTGTCTGCAGCAGATGTCGTCGTCGACTGAGAGAAATTTGAGGAACGCTTAGGATGTCTGTTGTTCGTAGACTGTGCTGAGAGCCTTCCTGTTTGGTCGGCAGAAGGCTGCAGCTTATCGTGTACCTTGGAAGCAAGGCTCGAGCTTCCTTGGTTGTCGTTCTGAATAGTGTACCCATGTTTTGAGGGTCTGGTAGGTTGTAGTACCTGCGCTGGCTTGTGTGGAAAAGCATTCTTGTTGTACACAGTTTTTAGACTGTTATTCGAGTTGACGAGTCGGATGGTAGGTTGTTCGCCGTTGTCCCGGTTAAGGTCCGAGGGAGTCCGTTCGTGAAGCGCAGTACGACTCTTCGAGGAAGCCGGTCTTAGATTGAATCTGCCGTTCTTGTCCAATTCAATGGATTGCCGCGGCGAGAAAAGGCGGCCAGACATATGGGGTTAGAAATGATCGTGAAAATGAAAATATTGTTGGGACAAAAGAGTGACAGCGTATCGTTATACGAAACAATGAGCGAAAATAGACACTAGTAGATCGACATTTCAAAGAGCGGACGGAAATGGCTCCAGAGGCCCAAAACGCGTCGAGTTGGGCGAGAAAAAGAGGCTGGCAAGCGTGTCGAGTAGGAGCGACGGGGGTTAAGAGACGATTCAGGACAACGCAGAGAAGATGGCGAGTCACGATAGCGGGGAGCGGCGGGTCGGAATAATAATATCGTGTAGGGCTGGTGGAAAGAGCGTAACTGGTGGGATAAACGAGAGACTGAGAAAGAGCCAAACCTCTGCCGTCAGAAGTGGCAGATGGTCGTCCATATGAAAGCGGACGACGCGTCCGTGCCATAGGAGTCAAAAAGGTCTACTGGCCATACAGTAGCCATTACGCCCTGAACCGGTTGTGGGAGATGAGTTCCACACGGACAAGAAGCTGTCAGGATGGCCGGTTCAATGAGGCGTCCAAGTTGCCGGCACCAAGGGGCCTGGCTAGTGCGGAAACGACATGCTCCGTCCCTGAAACGCCGTCGAGTCGTATCTCTGACAGCGATAGGATCCGCAAAGAGAGACGGTTCTGCACAACATTCGATACGCGAAGCCCCAGCCGGGTGTCGCGAAAAGCTTGCTCGTGCGGGCTGTTGGTTCACAGATGGTCCAAAAGCACAAGTCTAGGAAATTGCGAGAGACCAACCAGCGCAACGTGCGAACCTCTCTTGCGGGACCTGCACACGCGGATGAGCAGCGCACTGGCAACCACAGGCTTGGGTCAAGAAAGCATGGGCTTCATTCTTGACCAGCACCCGAGACGAACACATACATCATTGGATGCTCTTCTCAAACATCGACTTTGACAAACACCTGCGTCTTCAATCTTCCTCGAGACAACCCTCGTACATTCAAGGCGGAGTGATTGCGCTGTCGATTGCGGATAAGCAGCGTTTCAACTGCTGGCCGTTTCGTCATCTCCAGCCTCTCCCCTTTGCTATTGTTGTCCGTCGACAACGCCTGCCACGCATCATTCCTGAGCTTACCGTTTGTTCTTGCCGTTGTGTAATCTCCTACATCAAAACATCTCACGCAAGAACGAGACCTCAGCGTTCGCGGCGCGTCTGTCAAGCATAATCGACAGCTCTCAATCATGGTACCCACGAGTAAGTACATATCGATACAGCCGGATGAAAAAAGAAAAGAAAAAAGAAAAATTATGCAAGGCTATCTATCCGGCATCGTATATCGACAAGCGGCGTTGTCAGATGGAAACGTACGAACTGACCTTTATCTTCTGTGACAGCGCCAGCAATCAACCCTCACGTGGCAGGTGGCCTAACCGTCCTTTTCACCATAATCTATATTGCCCCATTCTACCTTTCGCCAACCCTTCGGAGCAATTCCATCACCAATCGTAATACGCCTTCGGTTATCAAGGCTCGCACCCGCGCTGTATTCTGGAGCTGTGTGGCCAGCGTAATCATTACTGTCTGTGTGCTCTTTTTCAGAGGCCATGTTGCCGTCGGGGAAGTGCTTCATCTACTAGGCGTGTACCCCGTGAACGTCCTCGATACTGCGAAGTCTCTCTTACTTGTAGCTATCCTCTTCGCTGGTCCTTTGTTCGAGAGAGCCATTGTCGAGGGAGAATGGAGAAGCTGGGGAGCTACTGCAATCAAGGAAACGGTCTATGACGACCTGATAGGTTGGCGAAATCTCGTCGTTGGTCCTGTAAGCGAAGAACTGGTGTTCAGAAGTCTTGCAATCTCCTTGTTTCTACTGGCGCAGGTACGTAGACTCTCGCAAGTGTCACTCTATCTCATCGACTTTCTAATCATCCACAACAGACATCTGCACGTCGCATAACGTTCACCTCACCGTTGATCTTCGGTGTGGCTCATGTACATCACTTGCATGAACACATAAATTCTTCCAGGCGACCGGGAGCAAGCTATCTAGCTACTGCTCTGACGCCCTCGATTATACTGCCTGGTTTGATCCGGTCCATCTTCCAGTTCCTCTACACTTCGCTTTTCGGGTTCATCGCTGCCTTCATCTACCTGCGTACGAGTTCTCTCGTAGCATGCATCCTTGCCCATAGTTTCTGCAACTGGATGGGACTACCTAGATTCTGGGGCCGTGTCGGACAGGAACTTGGAGAAGACATGCTAGACCAGACACACTCTGACGATGGCAGCGTGACTGACGCCTTGAGGACTGGCACAAACGGTCAGCGACTGCCCATTACCTGGACAATCGCATACTACATGGTACTCATTGCTGGCGCGATTGGTTTCTGGAAACTTCGGTGGTCGTTGACATACAGTGATCTAGCTCTGATTCAATTCTAGTTAATCAGAAGACGGTCTGAAGCCATCCTACATCTCTCCTTCACTGGCGCCTGCTACCGGTGCGTCTGACAACTGCTTCTGCTTCTGCTGGATCTCGACATTCAGCATACCAGTGACTTCCTTGTGGTGATACGCCAACATCTCTTGCATGTCGTTGTAGTCGCTCTTCTGCAACGAGCCCCACTTCTTAGATGGGTTCTTCGCCTTGTTCCGCTCCCACACATAGTGATCTTCAGCCACGAAGATCCTCGACACCTGCTTGTACCATCGATCCAGATAATCATCTGTTGTAGATCTGTAGGATGGTAGACCGCACGAATCGGATATGAAGCCGATGATCTTGCAAAGTCTATCTCTGCATCTGTCATTCTTCTTCAGGAATCCGACCAGGCTTGAGTAGGCTTGACCGATGCCCATGAAGAAGATCTGGTTCGATTCGCTCAGTCTGGTCAACGGTTAGCTGCCAGTATTCAAAGCTTCTCCATTTCTCTTACTCGATGTAGTTGTCCCACAAATATTTCGCAAGCAACTCCGTCTCGTCGCTTCTCTCTTGTGGGTTTGCTCCAGAAGCGTATCTATGATCTTCTTCGACCTCCGTGACATGTTTAGGGATGTTTATGTCGATGACGGCGATTCCTCTATCAACTGCCCATTGCGTGTATTGCTTTACAGAATCAGTCTTTGCACAATGTCAGTGGATGTCGAGCTTGATTGAATGAAGAAACGCACCAGCCATGTGTTGTGGAGTTGAAGTTCTCGAGTTCTCGGATCGGTCTCGCCGGTGAGTTCTGGCGGATCGTGGAAGATGACAAGGAGTGGACGAGCTTCCGAATGGTTGGGTCTATCATGAAAAGTTAGCCACAGTCTAGCAAGGACATCATACTGACTCACGTTGCCAACACCTGGTTCTTGAAGCTTCTTGATGCTTTGCTGTGCGCGATGAACAAATTCGTCATCCCAAGGTTCTCCCAAAGCCACGCAGCTTGATAATCTCTGACGATGTCATGCATTCTCTCGCTGCCCAACTTCTTGAGCCGTTGAGAGGGGTTTTTGGGAAACAGACACGGCCAGTAATTTGCTTGCTGGCGAAGAACTTCTTCGACTGTGTCCACGCCAGAAGGTGTTGGCACTGTGGTGACAACTCTGCCAGGCGGCTCGCCCATCAACGTACGAGTGACTGCAAGGGCGGAGATCGCGATGGATCGAAGGTTGTATCCTCCTTCGAGACACACAGCAACTTTTCCATCAGCCAGCGACATGAGCATGCGTGTCATGTGGCCATAGCCAGCAGGTGAGACATGGCATTTGCCCAACATGTCACCCTCCGCAGCATCGAACCCGGCAGAGACAACCACCAGATCGGGGTCGAAATCTTGTGCGATGGGCATGACAATCCTTTGAAATGCAAGAAGATAGTCGGCATCCGTCATACCGGCTGTCTTCCACGGAATGTTGATGTTTTTCCCGAGGCCGGCTCCTTCGCCGCAGTGCAGATGGTCTCCAGCGGGTCCAGCAGGGTAGAA
Organism: Aureobasidium sp. GC_Fusr_1; assembly: GCA_026538705.1. NCBI lineage: Eukaryota > Fungi > Ascomycota > Dothideomycetes > Dothideales > Saccotheciaceae > Aureobasidium > Aureobasidium sp. GC_Fusr_1. The sequence goes on from JALPCE010000221.1 coordinate 19,357, forward strand.
TTTACCTCCTTGGTGGACATGAAGAGAGATGTAAAGCACATTGGGGTCGTTGTAGAAGGCCTGTTGCACGCCGTTGCCATGATGTACATCCCAATCAAGGATGAGAACTTTGCGGCATTTGTCTCCGAACTCACTCTGACAAGCCTTGACTGCGATAGGCACATTGTTAAAAAGACAGAATCCCATCGGTTCGTCGTGCTCGGCGTGATGTCCTGGAGGACGGATGACTGCCATGGCGTTCTTGACGTGGCCGTTCAAAATCCCTCGACATGCTTCTATCGCACCTCCAGCTGAAAGTCTTGCGCACATAGGAGAATTCTTTGACAGGTAAATACTGTCCATCTGTTGGCCAGCTTCGTGGAGAAGGTCGTTATCCCACTCCTCTAGACTGATGATCCAGTCGTAGTGTCTCTCCGTATGTACCGCGCATACTTCTTGTTTTGTTACGAACCTGGTGGGTATTCTCGCCAGCACAGATGACGCTATGCTGACCGTGTTGGGATCGTCAACTAAGCCCGCGTCGACTAGCTCCTTGTATATCGCATAGATTCGTCTAGGATCTTCCGGATGTACACCTTGGTTGACTTCTGGGCGCACCTCGACATGGAAGCGCATTCGCACGTCGTAGACCAGGCCAGTCTGAGATGTCGAGTATGGAAGATGGTCCGCGCCTTTTTGAGCTAATGGGATGACTTCTTGCCGGAAGGAAGGCGATCTAATCACGGCAGTGTGCTGTCCATTCGATAAGTTCTGATGTTTGGTTTGCGCGTCTATCACAAAAGTGTCCATCTCTGTGGTATCCATGACATCGCCGTCCATGACGCCGCCGCCCATCAGATGATGGGAGAGATCCATTCTGGAGAAGTCGAAACCAGCTTTTGATCACGACATTACACAGCGAAAGTTTGCTTGTTGATTGTTAGCAAATAACTTTGGTGTAGGTAATTGCTATATCAAGCAACAAGTGAAAGGAGAGTGAGCGTAGAAGTGACATACGGCTTGAGCTTCTAGGACGTGCGAGGAGCCCACACAGAACCTTTTTAGGTTGTATTAAGCGACTCTCAAAAAGGCAGATCGCGGCTGCTATATGTTGATATAACAAAGCGATGTAGCGTCGAGGTACTCGAGCATCTAGTCCGCGTCGAAGCGATAGGACAGCGCGTCCCGACGCGCGGCAACTTCCGGGATAGAGAATTTGATGGTAAAGAGATAGCCAGCTCTGAGCTATGGTGGGTAGAAGGAGTAGCTTGTTTGATGACATTGTTCGGCTGCATGAGTCACAGATACTGCACTGGTTCTAACCACTGTGGTGCATTTTGATAGCTATACGGATTACATGCTATTGCACATGGAGAGCTTGTAGATTGTCAAAGCTTGCTTGCAAAGCATTCGCACTACGGCGTGTCTTTCAACCCTCTGTGAAACATGAAGGCCGAACTCAAAACTTCAACAAAGCAAGGATGACTTTTCGTCAGAAATGATGATAGAGGCTGGTAAGTTGCTAGGTACTTATCGCTATTGTAGGGGCGAAATGAAGGTTAAGATTTCGGCTTGGGCACCGAGCTGACTCGACAAGAGCCGGCACTTGTAGTAATGTCTGTTAAGTCGGCCAAAGCTTCCCGATCTGCGAGACTTAAGTCGGGTTAATGATCACTAAATCGCCAATCTAGACTTTGTCAGCGCAGATCGAATCAGCAAAGATCCGCTATTAATTGAGAGTTAAGCTGGAGTAAACATTGTATATATTTGCGTGCCCATCCCTTCTCAATTGACGTTCTCCCCTGTTCCATCTCTCAGTTCACTTATTCTCTATCGTCTTGCTCATAGCTTTTGCTATACACACACATCAAAATGGCACCCAAAGTCGCTATCGTTTTCGTAAGTCCCTTTACACTCGCCCATCATGGTGATTTATTTTTCTGAGCTCGAGCTTGGGCCTTGTGCAATGGATTCAATGGACTGACAATTGCGTTGCATGTAGTACTCGATGTACGGCCACATCCTGAAGTTGGTCGAGGAGGAGGCCAGAGGTATCAGAGAGGCCGGCGGTCACGTCGACATCTTCCAGATCGAGGAAACCCTCTCCGCCGACGTCCTCTCCAAGATGCACGCTCCCGCCAAGTCCGACTACCCTGTCCTCTCCGACCCCAAGACCCTTGAGCAGTACGACGGTTTCCTCTTCGGTATCCCCACCAGATACGGCAACTGGCCCGCTCAGTTCAAGGCCTTCTGGGACAAGACTGTAAGCTATACGATGTGTGTCGAAGCTTGAAACATGTACTAACAATGCTCCAGGGTGGTCAATGGCAGACCGGTGCCTTCTGGGGCAAGTACGCTGGTGCCTTCGTTTCCACTGCCACCCCCGGTGGTGGCCAGGAGTCCACTGTCATCAGCGCCATGTCGACCTTCGTCCACCACGGCATGATCTTCGTTCCCCTCGGCTACAAGACCGTCTTCGGCACTCTTGCCGACCTCACCGAGGTTCGCGGTGGCTCCCCCTGGGGTGCCGGCACCTTTGCCGGTCCCGATGGAAGCAGACAGCCCTCCGAGAAGGAGCTCTCGCTCGCCTTCGAGCAGGGCAAGGCCTTCTGGACCGCCCTCACCAAGGCCAACTTCGCATGACTGCATGATGGCGCCGCGGGTGCGGAGGCCAACAACAGACAGGAGGCTGTCGGCGGTGGTGCACCGGTCACCGAGCCCAGTCAGACGGAACAGAAGGCACAAAAGCAGCAGACTTCGACGGAGCCTCAACACAAGGAGGAGCACGACAAGTCTGGTCCTTGCGGCTTGCCTGTCAAGTGCATCCTCTCCTAGTTTTTGATATTCCCTCCTGTGTTGTTTGCTAGATCTAGCCTTGAATGATTATACCCCCCTGTTTCCACCCTTTACACTACTCCCAAATTTGCATGTTCCTTCTCGTGAAGTTGTCAAATTGGGTTGACACCCAGGCATCGATTCGTCACTCAAAATTCACGTCATGGTGATGAACAGTGCTCATAAAGCGTGTATGAATTTATTTAGTCGTTAAGCATATAGTATTACATGTGACAGCAGGCGATTTGAGCTACGGCCAAAGCTGTCTTCCTCATCTTTTCTCTTCTTGAGAGCATCGGCTAGTTCTCACATTGGTGGACAGCAAGTACTGCAGGGCTTCTTGCCGGCTCGTCTCAGCAGTCGCAGCTCAAGCACGTATAGTCTATAATAGTGAAACACATCATCAGATGGACAGTGCAGCACTTCAACTTCCAGCAAGAGCACTAGCAATCTGCAGACTCAAGTCGAGGATGGTGAGGTGCTCGTCACTTCCGTCAATCAACCTCTTATCAGTCTGTGAAAAGGACATGACAATGCGGTTCTTCTTTGGGTTGTCGATCGAGTCGTCCATGAGAATTTGTTCGTACAGTTGTGACACTAGCTGAGTGGCGCTCCAGCCTTCGGCAACCAAGTCCTGAACTACGCGAGAGACGGCATCATAAACCGAAGCTCGTGTGTTGGGCTGCAATGCGTGTATGAGGCGGCCGACAGTACGGTCAGGGACGACACCAGCAATCTCTTCGACACTGCGCACAGAGACCGAACGAGCCGTGGCTTGGTCGTCAACGTCCATGGCATCTTCATCCGGTCTTGACTGCTCTGCCCCAGCGAGACGAGCGGCCGATTGTAAGAAGGTGATGGCTTTTCGCAGATCGCCCTCAGCGCAACGGATCAGAGTATCAACGACGCCATCGTCGAGCTTGACCTTCTCCATGGCGGCAATGTTTTCCAATCTCTTACGAGCGTTTCCACCATCCAAGCTCTTGAATCTGAACTTGCTGCATCTACTGGCTAGAGGGTCGATGATGCGAGTGACATAGTTGCAGATGAGACAGAAGCGAGTGATCTTGCTATATGTTTCCATTGTGCGGCGCAGAGCAGACTGGGCATCCTGAGTCATGGAATCGGCTTCGTCGAGGATGATGATCTTGTAAGGAGGGCAGGGGTACTTTTTGCGGTACTCTTCGCCAGCGGGGCCGGAAGGCGGATTTGAGAGTTGCATGCGAGCGAAGTCCTTGACTTTCTCTCGGACAATGCTGATACCACGTTCATCTGAGGCATTGAGCTCAAGAACACGAGTCTTGATGAGTTCGGGGCCATAGAGTTGTTTGGCGAGAGCGAGGACGGTTGAGGTCTTGCCGGTACCAGGAGGGCCGTAGAAGAGCATGTGAGGGAGATTGGCGGACTGGAGGGTGCGGCGAAGCACATCGACGGTGTGTTCTTGAGACGAGACATCATCAAGCGACTTGGGACGGCTGGTAGCAAGTCAGCTGCTGAGGGATGCTTGAAGGACTAGTAACGGACTATTTCTCGACCCATGGTTGTAGGCGATTGTCGACTTTGGGACCGGTAGATTTGGATGAACCCTCCCCTGAGGCGGTAGTAGCGGCGGCAGCTTTGCGAGCCTTCAAATCAAAGAAATTGGCCATGGTTGCATGTGATGATCAGATGGCATAAACTAGACAAGACGGAGTTTGAGCAAGACGTGTTCCGCATGCACGCGTCGCAGCCAGGCAATCAACGCCAAAAGAGGAAGGGACTTGGCAAGAGCCGGCGTCATACTCGGAAGTCCAAGGGCGAAGCACATGCGACTTCCTCGTTCCCAGTCCAGTACAGAAGATTCGAGTAATGCGAGCGACACGACACAGCATCACATGAATGTCCGGAAATGAACCATGAGTCCGCCTCGTCGCTCCCGCTCGACGATGCGATCCGGAGAGAGCGTGTCCAGCGCAACAAGGCCACCTTCAACAAGAAGCGCGATGCCTTTCTGCAAGACGCTCTGCGCAACATCGACCTCCTGATCTATGCCGAGCTGTCTGCCGTCTACTACATGGAGTACGCCATGATCCAACCCATACCATCCGGATGTCCTGCTGACCGGACCGCAGCTGCTCCTTCACGCGTTTCCTCGTCCGAGCCGTCATACAATTCATCTTCTTAACACCCAAGCCCGCCTTTCTCCCCGAGCCTCCCCATCCCAGGCCTTATCTTGCTGCCATCTTTGGCTCCAACCTGTTGATCATCCTCTTACACATCGTCCTCGCTCGCCCCGAAGCTGGCGAGGCTACCAGAGGCTATCTACATGGCGGTCTGGCTATGGACTTTGTTGGCCAAAAGGGGCCCACCTCAAAGTTCCATCTGGTCTTGCTGGATCTTCTGATACTGCTAATGCAGCTTGTCCATCTGGCTGCAACCACAACTCGTCAGCGAGTAAAACAGCAGACCTCTGCTACCACCACTACTCCTCCAACAGCGGTCCAGAACCATGACTTCGAGGAGCGAGGCCAGCTCAGATCCGAACACCAGCCAGTTGATCAAGAGTTGCACTCGCTCAATCCGACTCATGACGCCTCAGAGACCACAGAATCACCGGATCAGCCAGACGCAGAGTCCGACGAGAGACAGGCTTTGTTAGCATCGACGGCACCTCGCACAGACTCGTACATCTTTGACGCCTTCAACAGCGGTGAGATTATGATTGCCCATCTGAATCTTTTTGATGTGATCAAAACACAGCTCAAGGAGATGCGTGACCCCGTTCAGCCCACAAGCACGGCTCCTTCTACGAGCGGTGGTCTACGTGCTAGGCTAGCAGATCGTAGTGCCTTTTTCCGCATGCGGATCGGTGGTGACCGTATTTTCAGTGTCTAGACTGGCGTGGCAGCAAACTGTTTGTCTCTCCAGCGCCCCAGATTCTCCTCCAGACTCCCCCCGCATAGCTTCGGCTTTAGATTTGGGGAACGTTAAGCCTCCTCCGCTCGTATAGAAATCATGACGCCACAAACATATTGTCTGTAACACCATAGACATTCTCTGTCCGTCGGATACCTCGCACAAGTCGTGCTAGGCTCTATGCAATTTTCTGGAAGGCGACACCGCCGGATTCCGAAAAGTAAATCTCTTTTTCTGACCGCAGGGCCGACTTCCGCGTCAGCACCATCACACGTGCCCATTGTCCGTTAGACCCAGTACTTGCACCATCTGGCGCCTTTCCTTCTGCCTGTTTGTTTGCAAGCATCAGTGACAAGGTAGACAAAGAATCTCGTAGCCCTGGTGGCTCGCGATCTCGTCAATACACGTCAATCTGCCTTTGTATCACAAAATGCCACGAACCTGCATTGGCGGTACCACCTTGCCAAGGACATGCTTTCGACTTCATCTCCTCGGTGGTCGTCGCTTCTCAGCTTCCCAGAACGACCCCTCTCGTGATCAATTTCACCGCCCTGGGTACTTTTACACAACGACCACCCGTTTAAGTAGGGTGTTTGAAAAATAGCTTCGAGGGCCATCACGAGATCTCTTTGTTTGCCGACGCGGCTTGGCTATTACCCCATAGAATCTGTGAATTACCCCATACAATTCCAAGAATGTGTTCATCATCCATACTGTGACTAATGGCCTGCAAGCCTTTTGCAATCCTCTCACACGTTTTGCTCATTACCTGTGCTGTGGTTCGATACTTCCACGTGAACACCCATAGGGCGTCCGTACAGACCGGAGTTTTAGGGGCCCATGAGTCTTCTCTAGCGTAAGGACAATGCACCTTTTTGAGGAGATATAGTCCTGGTGAAGTCCTTGTCTCTCCTCCCACTTTTCACTCTGACTCTTTTTCCACCAATTCACTTTCACTTTTGCAAAGGAGTACTACACTTGCTTCGATACTTTCATTACTGCACTGCTAGGTCACGATATGCACATCAACGAGTTCCCTGACGAGATACTCTCGTCTGTCCTCGACTATGCTGCTCAGATGAATGCCGAAAACGGCGTCAAATACACCTTTGGTCTTACCCAAGCTCCTCTCCCCATCTCACGAACGCCATTGACGAGATATGTCAGAGGTCCTGTCCAGCCCGAAGCACAGCGATGGGATGGTGCGTCGACTATCCGCGGAGTCTGCACGAGATGGCATGACTGGGCCATTCGCAACACCATCAGAACTGTATCGATCAGAAGATGGCAAGGGTCAGAGAAATGGGCCGAGATTCCAACTCGTCGTTCGTCCTATGGAGCCTACGAGCTTATGAGTAAACCCAAAGGCAGCGCAGTGTATCGTGATCCCTTTGGCTTCCTCAGGAACGCTGTTAAGTTCTTCTCTCAGTTCCCAGATGTGGCGGGCGAGGTCCGCCGCATGTTCTTTGACGGCTTCCACACCGTTGAGACAGACCGCATGATCTTCGATGTTTTGAGAAGCTGCCGTCATCTCACTTACATCAGTGTGCCTTGGACACTGCTGCGACATGGAACTGCACAGGACTGGATCCATCTGCTGGGCATCTCTTCCGAAGACGACGTTCCTCTCAGATCTCTGGAGCTGCGTGCTACATGCCTGCCTAGTGCCCAGGAGAAGGAATGGTCAGAAGTCGAGAACACTCATCCTCTCGCAGACCCTCGCGTCAACTTCACGCACCTGAAACGCCTGAAGATCTTTGGTAACACGCTTTTGATGCCCATCGACGACGAGGACATGTTCAACATTGCACGCAGTGCAAACCACCTCGAAGAGTTTCACCTCACCAACCTCTCTACCGTCACAATCGCTGGTGTCATGGCCATTGTCGACTCCTCGGCAAACACTCTTCGCGTCCTCGAACACTCCCCTCGCTCGGACGATGGCTTCTTCCACCCACACCCTGGATACCTTTCCCCAGACACACACGTCTGCGAGTCCCTGGCTTCTTGCCCCCGCCTCAAGGACCTCTCCATATCCATCCCCAGCATGTGCGCCTGTCTCTTCTCCCACGAAGAAGTGATCTGGGAAGGCGAATGCCAAGTCCGCGCCCTCGAGCTCTGCGAGCGTGACGGCTACCCTAGCACATCAAACGACTCCCTCCGCGCCCAGCAAGCGCAAAAGTCTCGTCGTTTACGCGATGTTCTTGCTTCAGCACGCACGCTCATGCAAAACCAGAAGCGTAAGCGCAAGGAGCTTGATATCGAGCTCTTCTTTGCAGACTGCATCTTCGACCCTGCCGAACGTGTTGTCCACGGCGACTTTTCCTTTGCCGAAGTCTCGAGCAATGGCGCTTGGCCTACCACTTGGGAGGCTTCTGCCAAGGGACCGTATGGATCCACCGGTGTCTACGGTAAGACCGAGAGCTCGTGGACCTGTGTCAGCGAAGACGAGCTCGTTCGCGCCGTGGAGAAGAACTGGTTCAGACTTTGATTTACCAGAGTTCGGTTGCTCTCCCCCATTTTCTTTCTTCTCTTGTTGATGCTTTCCGAGACGTTGACGAGACCCATGATTCCTGGTGTTGCTATGCCTTCAGCGTACCCTGTTTTTCCACATAATTTGCATTCAGCGAGGACAAAAAAAGTTGCTTTTGTTTCTGTATGTATCATTGGCCAAGGAGTTTTCTTTTAATTATTGGGTATTAACTTAGCGTTTGTCATCAATTCAAATCCTCTTCTCTACCAAAAAACTATTACAATAAGAACCAATATTGTGTGTTGACCATAAGATACCGCAGTGTACCTGTCGAGACGAGACTCAGAATCTCTAGCTCGACTTCTTAGCGGCCTCCAAGTGCCACCCAAAGACCTTTCTGAAGATGCCCTTACCATCCTTCTCAATCACATCACCGTGGCAAGGGATGATGCGTTCAAAGTCCCACTTTTCGATTCTGGCCATGCTCTGGTTGAAGGCAGGTCTGTCTGATGCACTCAGTGCATACCAGACGAATCTCTTTTGCCAGATTGCCGTACCAGCTGTGTTATTGATACCGCACATCAACTTTGTGAAGATACCAGCGGTGGGATCAACATCGGTACGCGAGTATTGCTCTGTGGCGGGCAAGTTGAACAGCAAGTCGGCTTGGATCAAAGTCTTGGATGGCTTGTGGTTGAAGACGAGCTCCTTGTTTGCGTGGGCGTGGACGTACTCGGCGTCGAATTCGCGGTCAAAGGCCTCGTCAATGTTCCAGCTGGTATTGTCCTTCGGGCGGAACAGGTGTGTCCACGGCAATGGCTTCTTTTGACTCTCGCGCTTCTCTTTCAATACATCCGGGCCGATGAGTTTGGCGTCTGGGAAGGCCTTGTGCCAGTCGTCCATGAAGATGTGGTGCTCGGCGTCGTTGGCAGCAATGTATTTGACGGCACCCATCTTGTTGATCTGGCTGCGGACGTCGTCGGTGAGAGCTACAGGAGAGAAGACGGCTACGCTGCCATTCTGCAGGCGGACTGGGAAGTGTTAGTTAGAGCGGCTCGCGACGGATTCGGCCAAGAGCGTACCAAGAGTTCCGCGGCCACCGATGTTGATACGACCGAAGCGTGCGAAAGGCAGCGAGAGTGTGACAACGTCTGGTGTGATGTTGCGAATGACCATGACCTTGTCGGGGTTCGGGGGGATGAGCTTGCTGGACATGTTGAGTGGGCAATGAGGTTGAGGTAGTAGCTAGTTGCTTGCGTGGTTGCTCCTTCCAATTGGAGATGAGATGGCGTGGTAGATGGCAGTGGCTGATCGGCACAGATTTGGATACAGAGAGTACAGCAAAGAAGATGCTTAAGAGTTGATGTTGGTTGAGAAACCTTCGAGTCGCTTGGTCATGATCGTTCCATCCAAACCAAAAAACGATCATGACGTCGCATCGGACCCTTTTTCTGGAGCGCGATGGTCGCTCGGATCGTCCGCAACCCGGGGGTACATCAGGGGCAGAGACAGTGCGCTGCTGAGTTTCGACAAAATTGCGTGGCTGCTGACAGCCAGTGCCTGAAACAGATTCGAGCTCTGCTTGTAGAGCTATCTTGCGAAATTAGGTCGTGGTTCTGACAAACACCTGGAGCTGCGAATCCGCCTACAGGACTACCGTTGATCGTAGTATGTTTCATTGCACGCTGAAAGAAGATGCAGTCACGACTCACGAGGTTCCAGTTCTGGGACGCGATGGGATACGATAAAACGTCTTCTTTTGAGGAATATCCTAATCTGTCCGATCCAACTCACTCATCAGGAGATATCCATGTTCTGTTCTGTGGCTGTCTGTCGTACGCCATATCGCAGCGGAAGCGGATGACAGCGATTTTGGTACATGCTGTGGCTTCCGCTAAACATGCAAAATCCATTCTCTTACCCAGTAGGCTCGAATGAAAGCATCAGACATGGGCGATGTGTTGGCTAGTGCAAAGTCGAAGCATCTGTATGTGCTTGTCGTCATCTGCTCAAGTGTTGAGGTGTGAGACGCGTCCACGTCTGACCGCACGATTTAGGCGGCGCAGCGTGTCTTGAGACAGTCGGGGTGCGATGCCTTGACGAGCCAACTCCAGATAATTAGCCATAGCATAGTTCAGCGTATCAGCAGGCTCGAGGCGACGCAGTATCTGCAGGTTGACTTCCGACGGCAGAGACACTGGGCCACTTGAACGGCTTCTGAGATGTATTCTTGCTTGGTGAAATAGACGGAGCATTGTGGTTGGTGACAGCAGAGAAGCTAGAGAGTGTCTGACGAGCAGATGGTAGTTGGCGAATCCGAACGAGATGAGGGCATCCGGAGCAAGGTAGCTGAGAATCTCAAGAATGAGTTCGGTGGGTAGTCCACGGAAAGAGCGTGGAGGCGGCTGGATCACTGACTGCATTGCTGGCAAGATTAAGCTCTATGGTTGATGATTACGAGCTTGGATCCTGGACTTATCAATCGGAGTGTTGTTTTGGTTGCACAAAGACTTGCAACTTCGACCAGGCAAATCCAGACAGGAACCAACTAGCGATAGCCAGGACAAGGATGTATGCAGCCGTGGGAAGCAATGACTGGGGGAAGATGTTTAAAAGATACGGATCCAGAACTAGATCGAGGTTAGTCGCAGGATTAGAACGTATGTAAGGACAGAAGCGTACTGATGTCGACGTAGACAGGAGGAGGCTGCTGCATCAAGGCTTTGTCGGTGGTATAGAAGTTTGCCGCTGATTGAACGCGAAGGAACAGGACAGATCGTTTCGCAGCAGTCGTCAACTCGCCTGAGTCTCCAGAATCGTCTGCAAGCAGAATGTTCTGGCGCTCTTCGGCGTAGCTGCTTAGATCCTGCAGCAGAGCCGGGGCCTCAAAAACAGTCGTGACTTCAAATGTGTCCAAGAAGAAATCAGTGGGTTGCTGTGGAATGTGTTAGCAAAGCTGTATTGCTAGGATGCCAAACTGTTTGATGATACCGTCGCCGCCCAACAGATCCGAACCTCGTAGCGCTGGCCTGGACGTAGTTTTTCGAGAGTGTACCAAGATGACAACCCACGGGGATGTTTCTCGGTAGGAAATATTACAGGGAGAGCAGTCCGAACAGAGAGATTCTTTGATGAAAGAATATCAAGCTGTAAGTCCATCAAGTTTGGCCGAGCATCTCCAAAATTTGTACTGTCGGGTGCAGTGAAGATGGTCTTTTCCACGTTGGCTATGGCAGGAACGGCCAGGAAGCATATGTAGAACAGTATAGGCAGGAGGAGCATCATCGAATGGTCAGAGGCAGCAGGTGAACAGATTCGATTAGATGTCCTGGTCGGGACATTGACCCAAACAAGAGATTCAGCAGTAGACCCTAGGAAGACGGCCTCGGGAGCGATACAACTTCTTGCATTGGCATGGTCGTAAAAGTAGGGGTCCTGGTGCTCGGGGTGGATGAGGAAGGTACGGCTGGAGCGCGCCTTCTTTGCCAAGCCGGCCGCTTTAAGGATAACAACAAACATCCGTGCCCAGCTTCTTCACTTCGCACTCCCCCTTCAGCAGACCGTTTCTTGACGACCACGCCGACCACCCATCTCCGCCCTGCCTTTCGATCCCCTCCTTGTCACATCTCTCGTCCGGTTCCAGGTCTTCCACAATGCGTGAAGTCATCAGTTTGAACGGTATGTTGACACTCCCTGGAGCTCTCGAGCTCTTTCGCGCCAGACCGCCCTTTGGCCTGTTTCATCCGCCATATTGCTCTCCATGCTGACTTTCGATGCTTCTAGTCGGCCAGGCTGGTTGCCAGATTGCCAACTCGTGCTGGGAGGTGAGCTCATACTGCCATTGATTCGACGCATGGCCATTGGTGCTTGCGCCGCCGCGAAAGGGGTTCCGACTGACATTTCGTCTGCCTAGCTCTACTGTCTCGAGCACGGTATCCAGGTACGCTTTCGCCCTTGAGCTCCATCACTGCGCACACTTTTACTAACAACACTACAGCCTGACGGTTACCTCACCGAGGAGCGCAAGGCCGGCAACAACGACCAGGGCTTCTCCACCTTCTTCTCCGAGACTGGTACGCGTGCCCGAATACCTCCATCAGCCACGACACGCTAGCTAACATGCAACCCAAGGCAACGGCAAATACGTTCCCCGCACCATCTACTGTGATCTCGAGCCCAATGTCGTCGACGAGGTCCGCACCGGTGCCTACCGCAGCTTGTTCCACCCCGAGCAGATGATCACTGGCAAGGAGGATGCCTCAAACAACTACGCCCGTGGTCACTACACCGTCGGCAAGGAGCTGATCGACCAGGTCCTCGACAAGGTCCGAAGAGTCGCAGATAACTGCTCTGGTCTCCAGGGCTTCCTCGTTTTCCACTCGTTCGGTGGTGGTACCGGTTCCGGTTTCGGTGCTCTCCTCATGGAGCGTCTGTCTGTCGACTACGGCAAGAAGAGCAAGCTCGAGTTCTGTGTCTACCCTGCCCCCCAGGTCGCCACCTCGGTCGTCGAGCCCTACAACTCTATCCTCACTACCCACACCACCCTTGAGCACTCCGACTGCTCCTTCATGGTCGACAACGAGGCCATCTACGACATCTGCCGCCGCAACCTTGGCATCGAGAGACCCAACTACGAGAACCTGAACAGACTGATTGCTCAGGGTATGCACTCCCAGGCTGTCCCGACCATCCACGAAGCTTGCTAACGAATTTACCAGTCGTCTCTTCCATCACCGCCTCGCTCCGCTTCGACGGTTCCCTCAACGTCGACTTGAACGAGTTCCAGACCAACTTGGTCCCCTACCCCCGTATCCACTTCCCTCTGGTCGCCTACGCCCCCGTTGTCTCGGCCGCCAAGTCGGCCCACGAGGCCAACTCTGTCCAGGAGATCACCATGTCCTGCTTCGAGCCCAACAACCAGATGGTCAAGTGTGACCCCCGCAATGGCAAGTACATGGCCACTTGCCTGCTCTACCGTGGTGATGTCGTCCCCAAGGACGTCCACAGCGCTGTCGCCACCCTCAAGACCAAGCGCACCATCCAGTTCGTCGACTGGTGCCCAACTGGTTTCAAGATCGGTATCTGCTACCAGCCCCCTCAGAACGTGCCCAACGGCGATCTCGCCAAGGTCAACCGTGCTGTGTAGGTTCCATGTTGCAAGTTGATTCTGTAATTACCTCACGCTGACTATCAATCTAGCTGCATGCTTTCCAACACCACCGCCATCGCCGAGGCTTGGTCGGCTCTCTCGCACAAGTTCGACCTCATGTACTCGAAGCGTGCCTTCGTCCACTGGTACGTCGGCGAGGGTATGGAGGAGGGCGAGTTCTCCGAGGCCCGCGAGGACCTTGCCGCCCTGGAGCGCGATTACGAGGAGGTTGCCGCCGACTCTGTCGAGGGTGAGGAGGGTGTTGAGGCTGAGTACTAAGCGCACAAAGACGCTTTTGGCTAGCGGCCGACTTTTCGTATCATTGCGTTTATGAAGACCATTGTGGTTTGGGGATCCTTTCAGGTCCGGTAGAAAAAAGGACCACACTCATGTTGAAATGCTTGTGTCTTTAATACAGCGACTTTACCGTTTTACTTTTTTTTTCTGGATATGTTCTTTCCTTTCCAAGTGACCTTGGGCTCTCGTGAAACATTTTTGGTAGCAGCAGACACAACAGTCGACAGGCGCTTGATGCAGCACAGTACAGAGATCAGGGGTTGGCGCTCCTCAATTTGGACAACCAACCCGATGGCCAGGGTTTGATTGGACAATTTTGGAAAGTATGAAGGCTGCGTTTGATGGTTTGAAAACGAGATATTAATGCAAGTCGTAACGTGACCATCAAAGTGCTCTCTCAGACAGTGTATTCCAAAGCCATGAGATATCAGAGAATCGTTGGAAGAGAGTGCAATATCTAATCATGTCAATCCCCATTGAAGACCCTTGTACCGTTGCTGTCATGGTCTAGGATGTTGGGTACATTCCGAGTACCGTTGGTAGATAGCTGGTAGTTGCGCTGGATAACAAACCCCCATGCGCTTGGTACCATCTCTCACAAATACGGGGTCAAGAGTGAGGCTCGACGTCACAGCACAGCCCGCCTAGTGCGTGATCGGTGTCGAGTGATTTTGTTCTTTGTGACTGCGACTGTCGCACTTTTCCACACCTATCTTTCACAGAACCAAGTTGCATCCGACATTCGACTCCCTCTATCCCTGTGACACCAACAAGTCGCAATGCCCGACTCAGAACCCGAGGCCGGCCCCGACAGGGCACCGCCTAACCTCCCCATAGGCTGGATTGCCCAATGGGATGGAAAGTGAGCGCGACACTGATTTCCAGCAAGACAACAAGCGACTGACGCGAACTCAGTTCTCGAAAGTATTACTTTGTCCAAATCAGTACCGGCGTGTCGACATGGGAAGTGCCTACCGAAGCCGCTCCTACTGTGCCCTCCCCAGGAAATACCCCAGCACAACACCAGAACCCTTTCCCGGCCCCTCATGATGCTCAGGGACAAGCGACACGTGACGCGGACGGACAAGAAGGCGAACGTGGACTTGGAGTATGTCCCAGCAAATGTCTTGCTTGTCAACAACGCTGATTGGAGTGTAGGGCATGGCCATGAACATGCTACTGAACCAGAACAAGCCTCAGCAACAACAGCACTCATCTGGTCTCGGAGGTCTGGCTGCACAATTCCTCGGCGGTAACTCGCACTCGAATTCAGGTCAAGCCCAGAACCAGAGCCACAACAGTGGTGGCGCTGCAGGATTGGTTGGTAAACTTGCTGGAAACTTCTTAGGAGGAGGAAACAAGCCACAAGGACAGCATACAAACAGCAGTAGTGGACACAACAGTGCTCTGGGCGGCTTTGGAGGTCTCTTGGGTGGCCAGCAGTCAAGTGGTAACCACGGCAATGCTGGTGGAAGCAGCCAAGGTGGTGCTATGGGTGCTCTTGGTGGACTGCTAGGTGGCCACGGCTCCTCGGTTTGTTCTATGTGTATGACAAGGAAACTACAGCACCGCTAACTATTCAAAGCAGAACCACCAGCAGCAAGGCTATGGTTATTCGTCTGGAGGATCGTCTCAAGGCACATATTCTGGACAGGCTCCCCCTTCGTCTTACAACCCTTCAGCATCTCACCACTCTTCCCCCGCTCCCTACGGCCAGTCGACAGGCTCCTACGGTGGCCCAACTGGGCAGACGACGGGCACTTACGGCACTCCTGCCCACAGTGCTCCGGCACAACAACAACATGGACAATATCAGTCGTCACACAGCAGCGGACCATCACCAAGTCATTACGGCGGTCAGCCCTCGCATGCTTCCTCGGGTTATCAATATGATCAATACAGCCAGCATCAGCACAACCAGTACGGCGGAGCACCAAACCACGGGCAGGCTCAACAAAACTCGCAATATTCTGCCTACCAGCCTGGCCAGGGAAGCAGTTATGGGCAGGCACCTGGCGGTCAAGCAGCACACGGTGGGCCAGCACATGGCGGAGCATCTCATGGTGGATCTCAGTATGGGCAAGCACCTTCATATGGTGGGCCGCCTCAAGATCAGCTCACGCAGCATCAGTACAATCAGTACGGTGGAGCGCATGAACAGCTGAACCAGCACCAGGCATCGCAGGGGGGTTATGGAGGGCAGGGCAACAACTACGGAGGACCGCCTCCGCCAGCATGGCGATAGATTGGGCAGCAGCAGATACGGGCATGTGAGCAGTATAGACGATGAGTGGTTGGGTTAGGAATGCATAGCGTGCGATCAGAGTGGAAACGACCAGGCAGCAGCAGGTGTCAATGTGTGTTTTTGTTTCTCGCAGATGGTTTGCAGTTGCACGTGAAGGAGGGTGGTGAGAGATTGTTGTAAAATGACCAAAGGACCAGTTTCGGAGAGGCGCCACATGTGGCCGTTAAATGACCTGGCAAGAGTCCGCCAAGCGCGTGGGGATGAGACAGGCCCTTGTTCGCTCTCACACGGCCAACACACGTCGTCGTCCCTAGACTTTGGAACCTCCACCTTGTCCTAGTTCGACCGACTCTTCTTCAACCAACCCCCATACATACGCATCCATCCAAGCAACCGACGCTCCAGCGGTCCTTGCAACATCGTCCGCCTCCTCCGCGCGTCATAACAAGCCACACCTTGTATCCAACAACTCGCCCATCATGAACCCCGAGTAGTATGTCGCCGCCTCTTCCCTCTGCTGCGCCCGCCTCTCTGCAACCGGTATACTGACCTTGCACCCCAGAGTACAACCCGTCTCGGTCCCGCAATACTTCGTCGCAATGCTATCGCCGCCGCCGCCCGATAACGAACCCCCCTTAACCTGCCTCGCTCACACAAAACTTCTACAGATACGACTACCTTTTCAAACTTCTCCTGATCGGTGACTCCGGTGTCGGAAAGTCTTGTCTGTTGCTCCGATTCGCAGACGACACCTACACCGAGAGCTACATCTCCACCATCGGTGTTGACTTCGTACGTTGGATGCCTGCTGCGCCATTCATCTCGACCAGCTTCGGACTGACACGCCGTGATAGAAAATCAGAACCATCGAGCTTGATGGCAAGACGGTGAAGCTCCAGATCGTGAGCACCAACCGTACCTGATTGCTTCAAGAAAGCTGTTGCTGACACGAGTCGTTCAGTGGGATACCGCTGGCCAGGAGCGCTTCCGTACCATCACATCATCCTACTACCGCGGCGCCCACGGCATCTGCGTCGTCTACGATGTCACCGACATGGACTCGTTCAACAACGTCAAGCAGTGGCTGCAGGAGATCGACCGCTACGCTACCGAGGGCGTTAACAAGCTTCTCGTCGGCAACAAGAGCGATATGACCGACAAGAAGGTCGTCGAGTACAACGTTGCAAAGGTGCGCTTTCCCTGCACGCCCGTCTCGTCACCCAACACATGCTAATGCTCCCAAACAGGAATTCGCTGACAGCCTCGGCATTCCTTTCCTCGAGACATCGGCCAAGAACGCATCCAACGTCGAGCAGGCCTTCTTGACCATGGCCCGCCAGATCAAGGAGCGCATGGGCAACACCACTGTCAACAACAAGCCTACCGTCCAGGTTGGTCAAGGTAGCACCGTCCAAAGCGGCAGCGCCGGTGGCTGCTGTTAAACAAATCGCCTCGAAACTAGATACCCGATCCGCTTTCGCCATTGCACGACGACTGCCTGTGCTCTCATGACTGTGCTTGTCTTTGCGCCAAACATCTTCGAAACTCACAAAAAAAAAATCTCCTGGTCGCTCTTCATCTTTGACTTGTCGCACCAGATGATGAGGGCGATCGTCGTTTCCGGCTTACAACCCTTCAGTCTGCATCTGCCGTCCGTCGCAGGTCTACCTAATTGGATGGCACAGGGTACATTACAGAGGAAAGAGCATGACGGATCGCGAGCGAGATGACGAAAGAGGGCAATACTACAAGGTGGGAGAAACTCACCAACGTCTTGTCCTTTTTTTCTCCCAGCAACTTTCGTATCAAGGAGAGGGGTCATTGCCATGTTTCTTGCTTCTCTCAGGTGTTATTCGTCTTTTTATTATGTTTCTTTAGTTTTACACTCCCCGGTGGCGCTATCAACTGAACTTTTTTTTCCTATTCTCACTGCTCATGTTTCCCAATGTCTTTGTTCGTGCATCACCTGAACTATGCATAGATCTCGTTCGATCACTAGCCGTAACCAGAAGCGCCTCTCCAGTGCCAGCAACAAGCTCATCAGAGTTTCCATGCGCTCTTGTCTCTAGTGGTTGGTCAGAAGAGGCGAACTCTACACGTTGGCCCTATCGCCCTCACACCCCTCTAGTAACGATAGAGAGTTACTGTTTGAGCAATCAAATGCACAGTTCTTCTCAGATAGCGGTGTGTCTGGCAAAAGCGGTCGCTGGTCGAGGTTCTCAACTCGAGTGCTCAGAAGTACCATGCATCTTTTGAAACAATGTCTACTTGGTTGACTGACTCTGGCTTGTTGAGAAGCATGGTTAGAGGACGCACCACGAACAGGATCTACGGCTAGTGATCATCAAGCCTTCCTGTTCCAACGAGCCTTGTACTCGCATTCTTCAGGAAGACAGGTTGATGGAGCAAAGACAACTAGCAACATTTAGGACATGGCTCAGAATACATTAATTATTCCAACACGCTTCGTCTCGCTCAGTACATCTACTCTATCAAGCTCCTGTATTCGTCCACCCGTGCAATAGACGGAAAGCTGCCAACCATCTGCACGATATTAGCATCTCGTTCTCAATTCGACAAGTATATCAAGAAAACTTACTCGGGATTATCCACAAGAGACTGATTCCAAGCATCGTCCGAATCATAAAGCAGCCTTCGAGCCTCATTCTGAAACATCTCATCCGTAGGCGTGACCCCCAAACTCAACTGCTGCCTTCCATACCTCCCAAGATGAAAAATGACCATCTCATTCAACGTCAAGTTATTCGTTTGCGTGGGCGTGGCTTCCACCTCTGGCGTAAGTGGCAAAGGCGAAGTTGGTTCAGAAGGTTCAGACGGCATAGCCGTCAACCGTGAAGAAATCTGTGCGACGTGATCTCTCACCACATGGCTAGTTGACGAAAACGGCACCAGTGTCTCTGATTCGTCGGCGATGAGGTAGGGAGGGATTGCGTTTGTCACTCTAGCGGCAATGTCGGGTTCGAATTCATGGTCGCCGCGCCATTCTTTCATTGTGCGTCCTGCGCGGAAATGGCCGGATAAGTGCTCGATTCTCTCTTCCCAGTTTGTGAGTCTGCGGTCGCAGAAGCCACAGCGGGAAGTTATGTTTGGACCCTGGGTTTTCCAGTCGTCAATCAGTGGCATGGTTTGTAATCGGTGGAAGAGTCTGAGGTGTTGGACCAGATGGTCTTTGCGGTTGAATTGGCGACGAGAGCTTCTCACGCAGTTACTGTGATCGTGGCTGTCGAGGTGCTCGAGAGTGGGATCTAGGACTTGACAATAGGCGCAGTGGTTTCTACCAGTGGCTTCTGAGAATACGGAACCGCCTTGGGGACAGCATATCCAGACTTCTAGATTCAGATGCAGTGATCTCTCGTGCCGTGACCAGTCGTATCTTTTGTAGAAGGTGTCGCAGCAGAATGTGCATTTGAAGATGTGCGCTTTGTCTGATTGTGTCTTGGGCTTGCGGGTCCTTTGCGGTCGTCGGCGTGCTGAACGTGATCTGGCAGAGATACTGGATGCTGCAGAGTTTGAAGACCGGACTGATGGAGAACTTGCTGCGCTCTCTACACTAGTGATGGAGCCAGGCCGACTTCGACGTCCTCTGCCGGGATAGTGTAGCTCTGCAGGCTGGCTGACGTGACTCGGATCCAGTATGTCAAACTCACTACTTTGCAGCGCTTGCTCTACAGCAGCCATAGAAACATAGTCATCCTCGGGTGGAGAGTTCTGATATCTCTGCAGCGGATCATAGCGCTCGGCGGAAGAAGACTCCGGTATGGGTATACTCGTAGTCGTACTACTACTGTCCATGCGGTTCAAGCGATAACGACTCCGTCGACGAGGTAGACCGCTATGTTGCTGTTTGCGTCCATCTGCAAGGATCTGACTCCAAGACTTGCCAGACCTTTGAATCTCTCTGCTGGCCAAGGAAGAGGCTAGTGGGGCAAGATCTGCCATGTACTCGTTGCTCCAGCCATGAGGGATCTCCAAGCCTTTGCCCTCAGCAGTCCCAAGTAGATCATATGACGGCTCGAAAGTATCCATAGGCGGCATCGCAGACACAAAGTCCGTCTCAGAGCTAGGGATATACAAACTGCTCAGACTGGAATAGTCGAACGGAGCATTAGAGAAATCATCCAGAGTAAGGTCTTGCTCGAGTATGCCCTGAGAAGCATTTACATCTCCGAACATCGGTGGATACAAGGGTTGATGCTGTTGTCCATCGTGGCTTGTGCCGCGGCGGTCATCGTTCTGAGCCGTACTTTTGCTCATTCCGTTTACTTGCGACGCATCCATGTTGGACTGTGAGACGGCTGGGATACTCCGATTTCGCTGTGCTGGTCGAGATGCAACAAGAGATTTTGCAGCATTGCGGGATGGCTCACAACCGTGATGGTCGACTTGACATAAGGCGTAGTGTGGGGAAGCAAGTTTGAGGTACAGTGGGGTGTCAGAAGTTTCGCAAAGCCAGCTGCTTGGCGGCTTTCCGTTCGCCCACCCCCTTTAGTTTAATCGAATGCGCGCGATCAACA
Organism: Aureobasidium sp. GC_Fusr_1; assembly: GCA_026538705.1. NCBI lineage: Eukaryota > Fungi > Ascomycota > Dothideomycetes > Dothideales > Saccotheciaceae > Aureobasidium > Aureobasidium sp. GC_Fusr_1. Next base: position 39,765 of record JALPCE010000221.1, read on the forward strand.
AACAATAGGAAAACAATACAAATTAGATTAGATTGATCCTCATATCATATAGAATATCTAGTT
>JALPCE010000222.1:0-39723 GCA_026538705.1 Aureobasidium sp. GC_Fusr_1
TCCATTGAGCGTGATGCAGATGAAGATGTCAGAGTACGTTGCTCGCCGGGAGTGGAGGTGCCGCTGCTTTCAGACGCCCATGTGGGACTGCGTCTGGTGGAGGAAGAGTATGTGGTTGTGGGAGACAGCTTTTGCTTTGCAGAGCTGAGGTAGTGGCGTTTCGGTAGAGGAGGTGGTGCTGTTACAGCGGGAGATGGCTCGACGACTTGAGATAGTGGTGAAGGCACGTTCGTGGTATTCACAGTCGTGCTTGGTTTGCGAGGTTTGAGCGGTGCTGGAGGTGAGGACTTTGCTGGAGGAGGAAATATTGCGCTCGTGCCATCCCCTGATGGTGAGCGCAATGCAGCAGGTTTGGGCGGTGGTGGAGGAGTAGCGCGCTTAGCGGGTAATTCTGTGTGTGAGCGGATAGCAGGTCTTCTGGCAAGCGATGTGCTGTAGGCTCTCTTTTGTGGTTCGTTCGACAATGGAGAAGTGCTATCGTCATCGCTAAAGTCAATGAGGTTGTCCTCCACCGCAGATGCTTGTGGTGCAGGAGGGTCTGTTGGACGTCGTGGTGGCAAGGTGGGTCTACCCCCAAGCATCTTTGTCGGCTCGACATCTGCACCAAACAGTGACCTCTTATCCGGCTCGGTATCTTTCAGGGACTCGGCTATGGCTCTGCGGAGCTCCTCGTCGTCGTCCTGGATATCCGAGGGACGGGTCAGTCTCTTGGCTCCGACCAAACTATCAGTCGACATGTTACGAGAATGACCTCTAGATGATCTATCGCCGCTCAATGGACCCATGGATGGATCGAAAAAGCCCTTGTCAGGTTTCGATGTGACATCTCGGATGAAGATTGCAACTACACGGCCCGGATACTCCAGAACCACGTCAGTATACACTTCCAAATCTGCTTCGCCGCTATCACCAACGAGGACAAACTTGCGCTCTGGAAAGTCGCGGAATAGGCGGTCGAGAGTGGCCTTCTTGCGTTCAGCGACTGGCTCGAAAATACCCTGCAGCATGCCGCTGTATTGCTTCAGATGGAAAGACCCAAGCGGTAGACCGGCAGCCTTGAAAAAGCCAGTAATCACGGGATAAAGCTGCCAGGGAGAATTTGACACGTAATGCATCTGCACACCCATGTCGGCTAGCTTGCAGTACCATTGTCTGACGCCTTCGATGGTCAAGTCTCCAAGATCGCGAATGAAGGCGTTGCGGAAGATTTCTCTTGCACCGCTGGTGATTGCACTGTGCTTGATGGTATCGTCGATATCACTGATCAAGCTAACACCTCTTACAGGCGTGACTTTGACTTCCTCGGTAGCAGATAGATCCTCAGATGCGAGAACGCGGACATGAGTAGGGACAAAGTCTAGGGCGGCTCGCAGATGAAAGTGACCGGCAGCATTCGTCTGGACAGTCCTCTGACGGGAGATCTTGTCGTTATAGAAGAAGGCACTAACAGATGCGTTTGCCAACGGGTTGGCCATAAAAGGCCTCAGACGGGCCATGAGATGGTTGTTTGCCGTAACGAGTTGCTCGGACGACATTTTTGCAGGATTTGGCCATGATGAACGCTTTTTCACGGGATCGATAAAGTCAGAGCCAGCAGTGTTGGACCTTGTTGGCTGGAGAAAGTCGTCAAAGGTAGGGCCTTCTCTGGCACTCGGGGCAGGAGATGGTTCTCTGGAGCGAGTGGTTTCTGCATACTGGCTGGGACGCTCGCTGAAGCCGCCTCTCCCAGCAATCTCAGCCTCCTTCTCGCCCTTCTTGAGGATCTCGTCTGCCTGCTTTTGTATTGCTTCCTCCTCTTGTCTTGCAGTCGAGTCCCTGTGACCACCGACAGGGCTGGACGAGCGGCTGCTGTTGGCAGAGCTCGACCTGCCTGACGGAGCTTGAATGCCGACGAGCTGTCTCGCAAGACCAACCATGAGGCGGTGTTTGCGACTGAGTTGGCCCTTGTGCGGAGTGTAGAGCCATCCACGCACATCGACGTCGACAATAGCCTTGTCTTGTTCGTACTCTTCCCATTGTGACTTCCAAAACTCGGCGTCTCCAGCTCCTGCCGTGTCTCGTGCATCTCGACCAGTGCCGCCCTGTTGCTGGATGGTGCCTGGGTGGGCGCGGGGTTTTGCTCGGATGTGCTTGGTGGCGTAGCTGGGGAAAATGATCATCTCCTCGTCGCCGCTGCGGACGACATCGGCGCCGGGGAAGATGCCGGGCTGCTCCTCGCTATCGTTGGCAAAGTCTCTGGACTGGGACCACTGCGATGCGTATGACTGCCTCAGCTCGTTGGCGGCCTTGAGGTAGCCGGCCAGCTTCTTACGACGGCCGCCCGACTCGCGAGGCGCATCGTCTGGGTATCCTCGGTATGACATGTTGTGTGAGCTTCCAGGTGCATGTTTCTCGGCGCGTGACCCCAAGCGCTGACGCAGGTAGGCGAGGATGCCCTTGACCTTGGGCTGCTGCTTCCTGGCCTGTCGACTGACGAGAAAGCGGTATATACGGAACTGGGCAGAATGGCGAAGTCGAGGAAGTGTGTTGTAACGGAGGTTGCGGATGGCGGGTGATCTGTTGGATGGCAGCAGGTAGCTGAGGATGGGTTTCGACTTGACCGCTTTGCCTCGGGCCTTGAGGTTGCGCACAAAGTTGGGAGCCACTTTGATGCCTGCCGTCCCTCGTGCGAGGTGCCACGTCGACTAGTATCTTCAAAACACTCTAGATTGTCAACGAGTGCCCGTGGGAAAGGGTATACGTCATGGCCCACCGACTGTCTGTGCGAGAAAAAACAGCTCTGTCCCTGACAATCCCCTTCCTATTCGTCTAGACTCGACAAAACAAGTCCAATAAACATGACATTGCCCTTCTCTGATTGGCCTGCTGTCGCGAATATCACCAATTCTAGTCAAGCACATGCCGACTCGAGCAGCAGCTGTTCCTGCCGGATCTTCCATGTTCCGACTGTCTGCATGGTTCCGGGCACGCTCAGGGACCAATTCACAGCCTCAAAAACGTCCTCTTCTTTGTCTAGCATCCCCTTCACTACCTTGCATCATCAGATTGTAGTTTCTCTAACAATTCGGTCGTCATGTCGACGATCTGAAACAACACAGAGAACGATGCTCGCCTGGTTACATGATCATATCATCCATGATGAGCACACCGAGAACTGGTCAGGGTGGTCCTGACAGCAAAGACCCTGTAAAACAGCACCTCTCCTAGCCCGAACCTTATTAGCCTATATGTGCTGAGCATCACGACATTGCACAGCGACCTGAGAATTAGCAATATCCCATGACCTGAGTTGATCCTTAGACACTCTCTCGGTGCGACCGACTCAACCATGATATCACTGTGCTGCTTCACAGTCGCAGCAAGGCTAGCTGTTTGCTCTGTCTGGCAAGAGATAAGACGATAGACTTCAACACCTGAGGACAAGCCATACCGAACATCCCCGAAGTAAGCCACCTCGTTCAACATGTGATGTCGCAACCCACATTTCGCTCCCTTCCGAGATCACCGAACTGGAGTTCGCGGCCTGAGCATCCTCCATCGAAGATCTTGTCCTTAGACAAGCATGTGAATGTGGCATGTCACCAATTTGCTGTGACTCAAGCTTGGTGCGATGTCGCTCTAGCTGAACCTTTGTGAATCCTGGAAATTCTACGGCATAACTGCATGGATCATGCCAATGCACAAACAGCAAGTTGTATACTGCAGTCCCAAATCATCCCGTATGCCTCCCTCTGTCACGAATCTGACTTTTCGAAACCCACAACGAGACTCCAAAATATACCTTTTCCGAAGAAACCACAAGAGCCTTGCTGCAGCAGGCGGCCCGAATACCTTGCTGATATACACTGCTGTTATCGCCGGTACGATTAAACTCGGTCCTACAAGTTGATCCCCCTCTTTCAGTCCCGCTTTACTGCACGATGCCTCTAGAGGTAGGTACGCCGAGTACGACCTATAAATGCCTCACTCCATACCTCTTCTTCCTCGTTCTTTCCTCTCCACCACTACAGAAGATACTCAACACAAAGCACCGAATTTGGTACGGGCATTGCAAAGACTCAAGTGGCCCGACATGGATCTATCTACGTATCAAGCAGGGGAACCCTCAGGTAACGTCTCATATCACACAAAACATGTATATTGCAGACGGGTGTTCAATCTCATGGACTTGTCATCGCTTTCATGCCGTGTCAGGTCTCTGTGATTGATCTGAGAAATACCGTAATGTTAGGGAGAAGCAGTCTTTGTTAAACAATGATCGCTTCTTCCAAGCATAGAACTTGATCTGGGTAATTCCAGCGAAAGGACTGCTTCTGTTTATCCTCTCTCAATGAGGATGGGTTGTACTGACGTGACCAGCTTTCTCCCTGATCAACCTTCAAGATGACTACTGAAAAGATTACCTTCTTGTCCAACTGGTCCGTAGCTCATTTGCTCTGGATCGTTGTAGAGTATCAACAGGGTGACTGACTAGTCAATACAGGCATGCCACTCCTTACCACGCTCCCGTCTACCTTGCTCAAGCCAAGGGCTACTTTGCCGACGAAGGCCTTAAGGTTGCTCTTCTCGAGCCCAACGACCCCAGCGTATGATTCCTCTCTACTTCCCATCACAACCAAACTCTCATGCTGACCTCTCCCAGGATGTCACTGAGATCATCGGCAGCGGTAAAGTCGATCTCGGCTTCAAAGCCATGATCCACACCCTCGCCGGCAAAGCCCGCGGCTTCCCTATCATGTCTATCGGCTCCCTGCTGGATGAACCCTTCACTGGAGTCGTGTACCTCAAATCCTCAGGCATCACCACCGACTTCCACTCTCTCAAGGGTAAACGCATCGGCTACGTTGGCGAATTTGGCAAAATCCAGATTGACGAGTTGACGTCCCACTACGGCATGAAGCCCTCCGACTACACTGCCATACGCTGCGGCATGAATGTCTCCAAAGCCATCATCGACGGCACCATCGATGCGGGAATCGGTCTCGAGAATGTGCAAATGGTCGAACTTGCCGAACATCTCGCTTCCCAAAACAAACCCCGCAGTGACGTGCAAATGCTACGCATCGATGAACTCGCCGAGTTGGGCTGTTGCTGCTTCTGCAGTATCTTGTACATTGGCAATGAGACCTTTATCCGTGACAATCCAGCCAAAGTATCGGCTTTTATGCGCGCTTGCAAGCGTGCTACCGACTATGTTTTGGCGTCTCCTTCCGAGGCTTACGAAGACTACATTGCCATCAAACCCTCCATGGCCACTGCCCTCAACCGCAAAATCTTCGAGAGGAGCTTTGCCTACTTTTCCAAGGATCTCAAGAATGTACGCAGAGATTGGGACAAGGTCACCGCGTATGGAAAAAGACTTGGTGTATTGTCCGAGGACTATACACCCAACTACACGAACGAATTTTTGGATTGGGCCTTTGAGCAAGACTCTGCAGACCCTCAGGGCGATCAGAAGAAAATGGTCAAGTTGCAGGAGAGGGTTGCTGCACAAGGCGGATTCCATCGTTTGGGCGAGATGGAAAAGACTTCTTTGGTCGATGTCGCTCAAGCTTGTCTGCTGTGAGTTTTCTCAGACATCGTTAAAGACTAGGTGACCAAGAGGAAAACCTTTGCCTGCCATTCACTCCTTTTCTGTGTATGTTGTCTATATAACCGCCACAATTACACGCAAGCATATCCACTCATTTCGCAAAAGTATCACAGATTTCAAATTCCAAAGCAAACAAGAAATTCAAAAGTAGAATGTTCCTCTAGCTGGGGGGGACCTTCCAAAGTGCAGCTCCGGATCTCGGTGTCTTGACTTTTATTTTGCAATTTTTTTTCCAAGAATACCAATTTTTTTTTCTCTTGATAGTCTAAGGCGAGCTGGCAGTATAGATACTCCCTATATATAAAACTCTTTTGTCCGAGGCCGAGGAGAGAAAGCCTTCCAAGTAAACGGTCACTACGATTCTCATAAAAGCATTCTCCATACAAACATAACTCTTTCTCTATTTGACTTTATCCGCCCTTGCTGAAATGTTTCGCTTGTTCAAGTAACCGGAGTTTCCATAGACCCCTGATCGCTTACCCAGACCCCCTCCTCCTCTATACCTATAAAACGAGACATCATTCAATCCGCAAGACCCTCATAGCGATCTCAGTTCAAAGTACGAGAGACTTTCTGCAACTCCTACCTTGTAAGCCACTAAAGCAACATGCGAGGTTGCACGTTCCAACCATAGTGGTGTTTATGTACTCAACAAAGAGCGTGACAAGAAGCAGAATATACAGATTGGAAAAGGTGGAAAAGTGAAACTGCTTGTTCACATTCAATGTCATGAGTTTGTTACGATGCTTGGTAAATCCCGGCCTGCCGAAAGCCTGCGCTCCATATAATATACACAGCTAAAAGCAATCTCGAACCGAACCAGTATAGCAATTCGTTCTGTCAGCGAACCATGGTAAACTCTGGTGAGCACATGTCCGTATCTTTCATTAAACGCACGGTAAGCACTCCTTGCACTCACTTCTTGGCCCTTGGTTTAGCGGCAACCTTCTTCTTCGCAGCCGACTTTGGCTTCTCGTCTTCCTCATCATCTTCATCACCACTGTCTGCCTTTTTCTTGCCCTTGCCCTTTGCGGCACCTCTGGCAGCGGGGACCTTCTTCTTCTTGGGCTTGGCGACGTACTTGTCCTTTGAGATGTCCATGTCTTCTTCTTCCTCGGCGTCATCCTCGGCTGCATCCTTGAGAATGGCTTCGTCTTCCGAATCGTCCATTGCTTCTTCAAGATCGGGCTTGTCCTTTGCGATCTTCTTGGACGGATTGACGACACTGGAAGCTTTCATGAAGGGCAAAGGATGGGATTGTGCATTGTACCTGTGGGAAGCAATTGAGTTAGTTGATGTTTTGCCAAAAACTTAGTGTAGTTGGCGCGAATGACACTCACATTCTGGTAAAGGTAGCCTTGGCCTGTGTTTCGAGCTTAATCTTTTCCTGATCCATGGGTCCCACGCCGAGCTCCAAGATGGCATCAAAGTCGTCCTTGGTAAGGAAGTACTGATCCATGAGGCTGATGACTTCGGGGACTGCTTCTTTACCTTCAACCTCCAGCTTCTTGACAAGGTTCTGCCAGAGTGTGGGAAGGTATTGCTGCCTGATCTCATGTCTGTCACCAGAGGTACGCAGACGCATGTGTCCTTGGATCTCCTTGATTTGACGACTGAATTTGCCGAAAGAACTGTTCTTGCCCAACCATGCAGTGAAGCGTGTTTGTGAGCCAGCTTGAGAACCTGCAACGAAGGAAGCTGGACGGACAAAACTCATGATGGCATGTGAAGGCATCAAGCTCCACTGCTGCTGAGAGCCGTGGATCATTCTGTCGACAAGATCGCCATCCGAGATACTGTCGGCTGCTTGACTGGACAATTTGAGTGTCTCGAAGTTGGCCATCTTGGCATTGGGAGCGTCAGCGGCGAGGATTGGCTTCGTACCGAGATAATTCTCCTGTAGCATGAGAGGGCTGAACTCGTGGTCGTTGAAGTACAGCTCAATCTTGTCATTGAGTGTGGACTTGCTGGATGACATGAACATGCCACCTCCAAGAATTTTGCTGGTAATGTCCCATGGCTTCAAGACAACATGCTTCTCCCAAGCCTTTGACATCTCCTTGCCTTTGTTAAAGTCCATGGCAGATTGATCGAGCTTTGCTGTAGAGATCATGTTGACCACTTGACGGATGTCTGCTCCTGTGCCTTCGATCAAAGCGTTCATAACGTTTGGAGGCATCTTTAGACCTTCACGGTGGGCGATAGTCGCAATACGGGCGCGAATCATGTCGTTGCTTGGGCGGCGGAAAGGCATGTCGAAAGTGACAAAGTCGAATGGCTTCATCTTGGGAAGCTTGCGGTCGTTGCAGATGAGGATCATGGGTACTTGAGTCTTCTTGCACACGGCAGCGAGAGCACCGACACCACCGCGATCACCAGCAGACATACCGTCGACCTCGTCCATGATCAAGACCATCTTCTTCTTGCTTGTTTCAACTTCGCCTGCAGAGAAGTAGCCCATGAGAGAAGTCGTGCTCAGGACTCCTTTGAGACCACTCTCGACCAACTTCTTGCTGCGAGTGTCACTGGCGTTGCTTTCGACAATATCGAAACCTTCGAGCTTGGCGACGAGATGTGCTGCTGTAGTCTTGCCGATACCAGGAGGGCCATGAATCATGACGGCTCTGTAAGTACCACTGCCATCCTTTCCAGCCAGTTTGAAGTCTTTGCGAGCGTTCTTGTGAAAGTTACGCAACCAGTTGCTCAGCTTTTCCACTTGGGCTTTGTTGCCACAGATCTGACCCAATTGAGTGGGGGCGTACTTGACAGTCCAGAGTCTGTTGTCGGTGCCGTCGGCAGCGATGCCCTTTGGTGGTTGGGATGTAGGATTGGCAGCAGCCTTTGCACGTTCCGCCTTTTCAATGTCTTCAGCAGCCTTCTTGATCTTCTCGGCTTCCTTCTTCTGTTGCTCTGCAAACTTGGCGCCGGCTACACTATTGCCGCCGTTGGGAGGGAGCTTCTTGATGAGAGCGCAGAGGCCCTGTTCGTCGATGACCTTGATCTTGTGTTCCTTGATGGTTGCGAGCTTCTTTGGACCGGCCTCCGCACCGAGAACGACGTAATCGGTCTTCTTGCTGGGGCCTGTTGTACACTTTCCACCGTAGCGTTTGACCAGATTCTGGCCCTCTTCTCTGGACAGGTATGTGAGTTGGCCGGTGAAGACAAAGGTCAGACCAGCAAGACAGTTGTCAGCGCCCTCGGGAATGTCGAGACTACCGGCACCGGGGGCGGGGTTATCGTCCTTGGGTCGATTGTACCACTTCTTCTTGCCGCCTTCGTCTTCACTTGGAGGGTCCGGAGCTTGAATCAAGGGAATGTCGTCGAGGATGGCCTTGAGCTCTGCACTGTCTTCAACGGGTGACTCCTTTTCCTTCTTCTTTGCAGGAGCACGAGGTTTCTTGGGCTTGGGCTTCTCATCTTCTTCATCGGTATCCAGATCCTTGGACTTTCTCTTTGCACCCGCCTTGGCCTTGGGTTTTGCTTTGGTTGGTGGCTCGACTTCCATGTCATCGTCATCGTCTGGGACAACAAAGTCGTCGTCCTCCATGTCAACGTCGGCGTCTTCTTCATCCTTGACCTTCTTCGGCTCAGCCTTGGTGGCGGCGGCGCGCTTCTTGGGGGGCATGTCGTCGGTGTCTCGAGCGGGAGGGACTTCTTCTTTGTGCTCTGTTTTCAAGGCGTCGTCGAGGTCGTCGTCAGGGAAGTCTTCGGGATTCAGATCATCTGTCGAGGGTGGTGGGGTGTTTTCCGATTTGATGGGTTTGGCAGGAGACTGTTTGGGAGGAGCGGGTTGTGACTTTGTGGCAGCGGCGGTTCGCTTGGGCTTGTTCTTGGTGGCAAAGTAGGCGGCAGTCGTCGTTTCCTCGACTGGTGGTGATGCGGCGCGTTTTCTGGACCGAGTGTCAATCAATTGGGGAAGGAGCAGGTGTGGAAATCAGGCAGACACGCTTACGTTGCTGTCGTTCTCGTCGTCGTCTTCTTTGGTGCTACTCTGTTCGATTATCAGCATGCGATTGACACAAGATAGGAAAGTGTCGAGTCACGCACTCTTCCTCATCGTCGCTGTCATCGACCACCTTTCTAGCTCTTCCCTTTTTGGCAGGAGCCTTCTTCTCCTCTTTCGCCGGAGGCGTGGCAGACGGCTTGCCACCAAAGAAGCTACGAATATCTGCCGGCATGGTCTATCACTATCCAGAAGCAAGACTTTATTTGGGATGATACAATTGACGGACGTCAATTGCAGCTCTCACATAAGACGCGCTTGCTTGTCGCCGTGTTTCAAAAGCGCGTCATCAATCTATCCCGATTAGGCTGCGTTCCCGCGGGAAACGGAACAAGCCGTGTTGGACTTGGAGAAAGTCCAAGGGCCAGATGCTGGTGAAGCAGCTCGAATAGAGCGACATAGACACAATCACATCAACCATGTCGGCACCACGGATTCGCGCGAGCCTTGCTTCGCATCGTAACACACTCTTTTCTCTTGCCCCGACTTGCAGTACGCCAACCCACCTTTCCATCCACTCGCGCACCCAAGACTAAACCAACTCCAGCACGGCCACAATTCCTTCCGAGCCAAACATCTCCAGTTCTCTCGTCTTTGACCCGCGCATTCTCTTCAACTCCTTCAAATCAATCATGGCTACTTCCTCGCGCCGGCGCGAACAAGAAAGACCGCAAAGGACGACCTCGCGTACCCACCGGTGGTAGCACTCGCGGTACCACCGTCGTCTGGGGCGACTACGGCCTGCGCCTACTCGACCACGATCGTCGCATCAGCGCCGCACAGCTCAAGATTGGCGAAGATGTCATCCGTAAGCGTCTGCGTGGAATGAAGTACCGCCTCTATACACGCATCTCCGCCAACATTGGTGTCTACACTTCCGGCAACGAATCGCGTATGGGAAAGGGAAAGGGTAGTTTCGATTACTGGGCTTCGCGTGTCGCTGTCAGCAAGATCATCTTCGAACTCAAGGGAGAGTTGCACGAGCAGGTTGTCAAGGACGCTTTCAGACTGGCTGGAAACAAGTTGCCTGGACTGTACGAGTTTGTGCGTGCTGGAGACCCGCCAGTCATAGGCATCACAAAGCTTGGTAACGGAGTGACCGAGGAGTCGCTGAGGAGGCCGAGACGTGAGTTGCCTCCTCCCAGCATTGATCAGTCTGCCAATCGCATGCCCGAGTCTCCTTCGCCGTAAGGATCGACGGGCATTCTCGTGGTTTCTTATCTCTGCTGGTTGTATATGATACCGGGGACTCATACAGTCTGGGCATCTTTCATCGGCGTTTCCAACATGGTTTGTACAAATATTCAAAAGAACCTTTTCACGACTTACTTCTTGTTATTTCCCTGTTCTATTGCAGTCGTCGCAAGCCCTAATGGCAGACAAGTAACAAGCGCGCGAAACATTCCTACCGTGACTCCACGGCTGCAACCAAAGCAACTTCGTTACTGAAAAATCATGGTTGGTCGTCAGATACCACGCCACGGCATGCATTTTGCCGGCCGGAATCCACCACATGTAGCCCGAATAGTGTTGCAGGGATGGCAGGCAAGATGTCCCGTCGTCAATCTCCAACTTCCAACCTATCAGATTCTCCAATCTCCAACATGCCTGACTTGACGTGCAGTAGTTCTCTTACCAGATCTATGGTATGCGTGGAGCCGCTGGTGGCTGGCAAATGCTTAACACATCATATCACCTTTGACCGCATCGCTTTCTGAGTCTTTACCACATCGTCATTGAGATGGCAGTGCAGTGATACGAGTGTACTGGATAAGTCCCCAAAGGCGCCGTCGCGTGGAGTCAATGTTTATTGGCCAGAACTTTACAGTTTGCTCTCTCGGCTGCTCAAGCCCAATGCAAGCGGCTGCAAAACGGCGGTCACTACGGCTGTCTTTGACATCGCATACAGGGTGTGAGCCGATGGATAGCGTGTGGCTTGCAGACTGCCTATTTCGACCTTGGTAACACTCGCCATTTGCTGTAATTCTTGAATATGCAGACGCATGGATGTGCGTGTTATCCATCGGACGTGCAAATACCCTGTACATGTTATATGCGAGTACCCGTAGACTAGTATTGCGGCGTAGCAGAGTGCATATCGCAAGTGTTGGCTGTGAGCAGCGCAAGCAGAGGTTGGCAAATTTGCTGGTCGGGAAGCCCCGCTTGTTCCTGTCCAACCAAGTGCCCATAATCAACCTCTTCCCTTGTTCGACAAGACTTGCATGACACTTGACCATCGCGAAAGAGGCGCACGTCACCGGTTTGATACGCCTCTTGAGTCTCAGCCCGACGGACACTGGCATTCGTAGGGCTCTACAAGTCCGTTTGGATATCGCGTCGACGGAACAACAAGGCCGTTGGCTAGAAACCCAGCCGTTGGACACAAGCCGAACCTCTCTTCCCCTCCACAAGCAAGGGATATCCTAGGAACCGAACCGCTCGAATCGTCTATGTTGCCAATAACCACCGTTGTAGCGCAGGGCAACATTCTGAAAAGATCTGGCGCTTCTTTTCTCTTCAATCAATTCCAATCGCTCTATGCTCTCGGGTCGAGACAGTGAGTCTGATCTGGGCGTGTGGACCTGGCTGTTCCCCCCTTCTTCGAAACACCCCCTTTCACGCGTTCTACAACGCGCCTGCATGGACAACTCTTCACGAGTACCCTGTCAGTCGCGTCAACGAACAAAGACGTATCGATCGTGACTTGAACGCCGGTCATTGAAGGGTCCGTCCGTGCATCCTCACCTGGGTTACACTATCTTCCTATCGTAGAACGTTGGCCTCTATCACGCCCTCCTACGCAACCGCCTGCTGGTCCCTTCACGTGTAGGCAAATCAATTAGTTGACTGAAAATGGTATAAGATGATGTGCGCCTCCTTGCGTTCATTGTTCTCTCACGCGCACCAACAAATCATTCGTGACACATATCCCGGCAACCAGGTTAATGCAGCTGTAAAGGTAAAAAATTCTTCTGTCGACTCACTAACCCCTCCAGCCCCTTTACAGAAGCACCCCATCCCAGGTTTTCCGCGAGCGCCACACAGGCTAAGTATTCCACCCCCCTCTTGATCCATCCACTACCTTAATCCGTGCTTCCTGCAGCCAACCCTGCTTGCCGACAGCCTAAGCTGTTCGCGTCTGCACTGATATATATCCAGGTCCCTGTTTGCACATTTTTACAGAACCAGGTCTATCACTTTCCTTCACAACAATACACCTCACCACACTCTTTACAATGCGCATCACTCAGGTTCTCGCAACTCTTGCGCCGATCGGTCTCGTCGCCGCTGGTCCTCTTCATGGTCACTCACGCCATACTCATCTTCATCATCTCCACCATCGCTCTGTTGCCAACGGCACTCTTTCCAACTACACTACCACAGATACTGCCAACTCTACAATCTACGCCGATCACATTTCATACGAGACTTCCACAGTCAATGTTGCTGCTAACTTTGCAGATGGTACTGATGCCAGCTCTGCTAGCTCAGAAGTAGCCTCAAGCACCATCTCAGGATCAAGCAGCATCCTCTCAACTACTGCGCAGTCAGAAACTGCTTCCTCAACTTTGTCACTCACTTCTGATGGTTCGTATGCGAGCGGGTCTCCTTCGAACTCATCATTGGCTTTCTTGGACATCTCATCCGCCATTCCACCCGACGCATCTGTTTCGGTCGTGCTCGCTGTTGCAGCCACCACGCCTACTGCTGTCGGCGCACTTTCTCAGAAGGTTGATACCACCACCAGCGTCTCGGTCGACACTATTTACAACACGGTCACCGTCAACGGCGCTGTCACCACCGCATCTGCTAGTGAAAAGACCGTCACCGTCACAGACGTGCTTACCAACTATGTCACTGCCACCTTCTCAGCATTGACCCCCTTCAAAGCTCCCGCCATCAAGGTTGCTGCTCTCTCTTCTGGATCTTCTTGCGCCGCTATCAAGACTAGCATTGTCTACCTTCCCGCCAGCCAGTCGCCAACTCTTGTGGCTGGAGGATCTTCTGTCAGCAAAGTGACTTCTTCCTCCAAGGCTACCAGCCAAACCACCGTCAGGTATGTGTCTCAGTCCGCTTCGAAGTCCAGTTCTTCCTCCCTTGAGAACTCGAGTACATCTTCCAAAAAGACGAGCACCTCTACCGTGAAACCCGTGTCCACCAAGAAAACAAGCACTGTTGTCAAGGGTTCAAGCACATCAAGCAAGAAGACGAGCACATCTTCCAAGCAGACTGTTGCTTCATCTGCTGAAAAGATCCTTAGCACTTCCTCGAGCAAGAAGGTTCCCAGCACTTCATCCAGCAAGAAGGTTTCCAGCACCTCTTCTACCAAGAAAGCTACCTCATCTTCTGGCAAGCCAAGCACTTCTTCCAAGCCTACCACTTTGATCTCAATGTCTTCCTTGGCTCAGAAGGGCGTCACTACCAAGAGCGTCGTCACCACATCCAGCATCCCGCTCTTGGCTTCTGGCACCAGCTACAAGGCTTCTTCATCTGCCAAGTCTTCGAGCAAGAGCGCTTCCAGTTCTGCAAAGGCTAGCTCGTCTTCCTGCGCTACTGTTGCACCTCCTGCTTCCACTCAGACCGGTATCGTGTCTGGTTGCACCAAGTGGTACACTGCCAAGTCTGGTGACTACTGCTATGCTATTGCTTCTGCCAATGGGATTTCTACCGATACTTTCATGTCTTGGAACCCCGCTGTCAATGCACCTTCTTGTGACAGCATTTGGTAAGTCTCCAGCACGAACCCATCTGAATTACTCTCCAAAGACTAACATATCATAGGGTCGGATACGCATACTGTGTGGCCGCAGGCTGTGGCAGCTCCAGCACGCCCACCTCAGCCGCCCAATCCTCCATCGTAGCCACCGAGACTTCTGCCCAGGGCTCTTCCCCCACTACCGCAGCTTCCACCTCTGCAGCCTCGTCCACCGCCATCGCCTCCACCGCCTACAAGATGTACACCGGCAATGGCACCGTCGCGGCCGGCTGGCCCTCCGTCTCTCAATGGGTTTCCTTTGACGCAATGTTTACCGCCAACATCCCCATCATGCAACAATCCTGCGCAAACAACGGCTGGGGTGCCAACAACTCGCCCACCGAAATCGCCGACATCAAAGCTTCCATCCAAAACGTTTCTGCTTCGTCGGGAGTGGATCCGAGATTTATTCTCGCCATTGTGATGCAAGAATCCAATGGCTGCGTGCGCGTCGTCACCACCTCTTGGAGCGTCGCCAACCCCGGTCTCATGCAAGACCACGCCGGCTCCGGCACCTGCAACTCCGGCGGCGTGATCCAAAATCCCTGTCCTGCGTCTGAAATTGAGCAAATGATTGTCGACGGCACTACCGGCACGGCCTCTGGCGATGGCCTCGTGCAATGTCTGAGTCAAGCCGCGGTCACCGATGACAGCAAGTATTACCGTGCTGCACGCATCTACAATGGTGGCTTTGGTGGCTATCATGCTGATAATCTGAATACTGGGTGCTGTACGCTTTGTTATGCTTCCGATGTTGCCAACAGACTTACGGGATGGAGTTCCGGGACCAGTGGATGTCAATTGACGTCGTAGATGCTTTGCTCGCTGTCAACGCAAGTTTGGGTTTTGGGATCAAAAGACGCTGGCTTTTTCGTCTTTTTGGTTTTGGCGTTATGAAGAGATGGAAAGCAAAGGAAAACACGATGCAGGAATTATCGAATCCAGGAGTTGCACACATGATCAAGGAACTCAAAAAGAAACCCCGCGAGGAAGCAAAAACACATTACACGAATACCCCCCCCCTTTTTTTTCTTTTGTTTATATAGCTGAAACTAACCATGCACACAACACACAATACACAATGCACAATGCAGAATGCCACAGAAACCAAATCTCACAGGTTTATTTAAGAGTCAGATGGTCATTCAGAAGTCAGATAATCATAACCCAGTCCTAAGATATCCAGATAGATTTATCTTCTTGGTGATTTATCATCCATGTAAGCTATAAGGAATAACACTCTTAGCCCTCTAATAATATAAACTTTATATAAGGCTTAACACAACCCATTATAAATACAACTAGCAATAAACAAATTAGCCTTATACTTATACTCTAACACTAAGCTAGGCGTAACTTTATAGCCCTTAACTCTGAATCATATAGCAGCCTACAATCAAAAGTAGACACTATCTTACCACTATACCTATAAGACAAATGAATTAGACTTATAGTCTTACATGCACCTATATAATAAGCAAAAGCATTATAGAGGCAAACCACTATAAGGCTTATGTTATGCGCTAGTAACTTATATATACGTATACTACGGCTTAAATATCCTAGAGAAAGCGCTTAGATCGTTATAAACCTAGACATTAGGGTGATAGATACAGAGTTTTAGGGCTAGCTAGTAGATATACTTGTATATCCTATACGTAAGCACCTAATGTTTTGATGGCAGAAAGTAGAGGGCCAGTAGACTTGATTAGAAATATGACTATAGAACTCCTCTCGCACGACAAGCTTTAGGTCACTAAGGGTATATCAAGAGGTCTTATCGCCGAAATAATTCTTCTCGACTATTCAAAGGATGCTCGAACCTCATCATGCAGACACTCTCACCAGGGTCGACCAGATCAGGATAGTCGAGCATGAGATTGTCCAAAGTCGCAAGATCAAACGAGCAGTCTGCGTCAAGGACTGACTGCTCAAAGTGGGTGTTCATCCAGTCCATTTCAACGCCACGAGTTGTTGACTCGGCGGCGTCATGAAGAAAAGTCACTGCTCCTGCTTTGATCTCTCCGAGCAAGAACCTGTCCCAGAAGACTGTCGATGAAATCTGGGTACCTGTTTCTTTTCGAGTTCATATCTTGGATATGGACCATGACAGAGCTGTATGTTGATGAGATGGCAGATATGGTGGACGAGTCAACACCTGGTAATTTCCTGCCCAAAATGTCAGTCTGCATAGGGCATGGAGCTTGAAGTGCTTGGGATCCTGGCTCACCAGCCCGTATACAGCCATATCAGTCCAGTCATCAGCACATCATGGAAAGTGTTCCAGTCCCGAAAGATCATGTTTCGGTCTCGTAGCAAAGCTCAGGTCTCTGCTGCAGATTGGGCAGCCTCATGACAATAAGCCACTATTTCTGGATCTGGTATCGGGAAAACTCGGTGAAGGGCGGTTTAACATCGTAATCACGATGGCGTATCGGACTTTTATGTGGAGGTAAACAGGCCCTTGCAAAGGAGAGTACTCCTCAAGCGGTCCTCGCCACTGGCTTAACCTCTGGCTCAAGCTGACCACCAGACGTTGTAGGATTGCTGGGGAGAGCGACGTCGCTGGTCGGGCAATGTAAACCGACTCAAGAATGTGTTCACAGATGGCCCACAGCTTGATCAAGTGGACTGCTGGACCCACGCCGAATCTTGCGTGTACCGGGTTTGCAATACCAGATACAAGTTGGATGTCGTCTTCAGCAGTGTACTGGGGAAATTTGGCGTCAATAGCTTGGTTCCGAATGGAAAGCGTTCGTCCCAGACCAACTGCTACTTTTCTGTACACGAGAGGTTAACAACTAGTCGCGACATCCACCGCCTGAGTAATACCTTTTCAGACCATAGATGCACCACCAACACCAATTCCTCATCTCTAGATCAGATGGGGCAAGTCCTCATGCCGATCCGTTTCTGTGCAGACCCATCTCAATTGCGAGGCTCATTGCATGTCGTACCAGCTGCCAAAGATTGATATGATCAGATGCAAGTGGACTTTGTATAGACCACAATGTCAACAGTATCGAAGCCGTAAGTTTCTCGAGTCCGGAAAAGTAACCAAAGAGCTATAGCGCAGTCCTATAGTATTATTCAGGCGCAAAATTGGAGTTTGGTTGTGCTCTGCAACCAGTGTCTTGAGCTTGTATCGCACCGATAGCAAGAGTGATGAAGACCACGAAACGCTGATAGTGACTGGAGGTACTCGTATTGTCATAAACGCTGCTATAAATGGATCGTAAGACCGTCTACGTCAAGATTGGCCACCAGACATGTGCTCGTTTGACATAGGTGGACATGGCAAAGTCTGCAACATGTTTGAGCGGCAACGAAGCACAAGACTGCCCGAGCTCGAGTAAACAGAGTTGAGACGAAGCCTGGGGGGCAGATGATTACATTGGTAGACCTGGATCCGGATTTAAGCTATTGAGGGATATTTTGGCGGATCGTGCACCTGCTGCATTGCCCACTGTTGACGTGTCAGCCACATGTTCGACTCTTGACACGGGGATGAGAGACGTGATCCAATGGATTTGCACGCTGCTGATCATTCTCTCAGGCGAGGCCCGATTGCTGTAGCTGGATATTGACATCGAACCTATGAGCATCATCAAACTCGACGATGGGCTGAGGACGTGATTGCGATGCTTCGAGTCGCGTTTCCAGATTCCGAATCTGGTCGACAAGGTTCTTGACAACTCCATACGAGTAGAAGGCGCGGGTTGTGATGTTGCATTCTTGCTGAGAGTCGTTGCATTTACCACATCGTGGTAGTGCGCTGTCACACTGGTGTTGAATGAGTGTCCTGATCGTGAGAAGTGAATTTGGATAGCACAAGCACCTTGACCTTACGAATGTAGCAATGGCTACACGCCTTGTACGAGGCAGGCACGATCTTGTCCATCACAAGCCCAGAGTTCGAAGTCGCCGGCAGCTGCGTTGAACTTTGGACTACATCCGCGGCAGTCGCTTGCGGACATGATTTATGGCCATCTTGATGACCCAGCTCCTGCTTATCCCAAGCATCCTCCATATCACTATGGATCCAGGCTCTTCCTAGCTCTTGGATCCGTCTTCTACCGCGACCCCCTTCAATCAAATCGCGCCCGCCATTGGAAGCAATCCTTGGGGTGCTCATCCTGGAAGGTGCGATTACCAATCCATTTTTGTCCAGTTCTGCTGTGTACGATCAATGGAGTCTGGCCGAGGAGTTTTTCAAGACACGCCGTCACTGGTATCCTCGATAGACTGTTGATCATACTCATGCTCATCTCATTTCTCTTGGTGCACTTCGGTGCTCTGTATCCTTCCTGGATTCGAGATTTTCTCTGAGATGTTCATGCTGAGCATAGACAGGGTCACCCTCACACCGTTGACAAATATCGCGTCAGACTAGACCGAGTGATACCCTAAGCCAGAGAGCACATCAAAAACAGCTGCCCAAGGACCTCTTCTGATTGCCTACTGAACCAGACAACGTGCATGCAAGCGAACCTTTCCCGCCTCGTTAGACTGTTGAGGCAAGTTCTGAACACGAACTTAGCCAACGGGTGTGCATTCTACCATCCTATTGCGGTGGGTACTTGCATGCTTCCATTGTTTCTCCTCGTATCCCAGGCTCCACTGATATGATATAGTGAATTCAAGTTGCAGGGCCTGACGTGCTGAGGTCCTCTATCCTATTTGTAGGTGTCCCACTGCTTGCCTTGCTTGGCGTACGCCATGTGCCGTGACATGCATTAGCGATCCGTCCTTCCCGAGCTTTGTTTCCCTGGACGTCAGCTTGATCTCCCGAGCCCGAGAAAAGAGGTGAAACATGGCCACACCGTACGATCAAGTGTATTACTTTCGAGATCGAGTTGGGTCGGAAGTTGTGGAAGCAGTGTTTCTCCCTTCGGGGGATCTGATAACCAGCATTGATGTCGATCTCGAAAATTGTTCGCGAATCCTCCTCGGATGATCTGCAAACATCTCGACAAGAATAGAAAGCACACGCCATTGAGCATACCACGACACAATGAATGACTCGTGGACGATGTTGAAATTGAGGGCTGAGGGCTGAGGTCAGTTCGGTAGGCCTACATATATGTGGGCTTTCCCTCTGCCATAATGCTCATCTAGCCTCAACCTCGATCGTCCCTCCTCGAGATGCCTTCTCTATCAATTCTCTCGGCCTTCTTGGCTGCTTCTCTGCCCATCGCGATTGCTGCTCCGGCAGGCAGCGCTGATTCCTGTGCGGATGTCGCTTCTGCCATTCCTGCCGATGTGGACCCAACTCCGTTCTGTCGTTCATACATCAGCATAGCGACCAGACCTACCTATGTTTTCGTGAACGATCCCACCTTCACGTCGACCATCACTACTACCGCGTCGACTGTGTTTGAGACTGTGTAAGACGACACTCGTTTTGATCGAATGTATTCACTGAGCTGCCGCTAATGCCACGCAGAGCTACAAGCACCTTAACTTTCTGTGACGCTAGACCGACCAACGTCAAGAGGGATGAAACTTCTCTGTCGCCCGAACAGAAAACTTCAGAGGCATGCTCGTGCTTGAGCGTCCCCCCCGAAACTGTCACGCACACCGCGACGGACATCTTCCATACCACCATCACGCCCACTGTCACCGCTTCAGTCACTGCGTATGAGACCCATGTCGGTGCCTCCAAAGTCGAGGTTCCCCCATCTTATCTTGCTTCGCCTACGCCCATCACTTTCATTCAGTATGCATGGTCAGACGAACCTCTAGACTTTTCCGAGCCCATCCCCCACGAATGGCCCATCCGTTTCCGCAATGTGTCTACTCTGGACAAGAATTTTGAGAACAAGACATACATCTTGTCCGCTTCTGTCAATGGTGGGCTCTCCATCGTCGCTCCCCGAGGCGGTTTCCTTTCTCCAGGGCCTGAGATCAGTTTCCCGCGATTCCCTTACAGTCTCGAGAATGTCTTTGCCGTTCTCTGGGGTCCTCACTCTGTCAACAGCTCAATCACCAATCCCATTACCAACCAAACTCAAGGCATCAGTTACGCCACTGAAGGCACCGCACCTCACCGCACCTTGACCGTCGAATGGGTCGTTGCAAACTCCATCGAAGTCTCAACCAACATCTGGGAAGCCGACAATTCCCAACACTACCGTTTCTGGATCACCTTGTATGAAGACGCACCCCAGAAGTTCAGATACACTTACTGGGATGTCAGCGATGGAGGCAAAGGAGCCACTGTGGGAGCGGAAAACGAACAGAACGAGGCTGTACAGTTTGCCGGCAAGGAGTTCGACGTCAATGGTCATGAGATTACTTCGGGCTTGGTATTGGATTATGATTATGATACCAACAGCTTTGTTGCCAGTACTATCTACGATGGGCTATGTTAGAGTTCTAGACCAAAGCAACTGGTTCAATAGATTCCTAGAAATTAGAGGAGATATCGACAGTCGTACATGGCAGATTTAGAAGGCTATGACAAGATTATCATCAATCTGGTAACATAGCATGGAAGACGCCAATAACGGCAATATATGATTTCCCCAGCTCGGAAAGTGAGATGAGTTGCTAAAGAGTGATACATTTGCCCACGAAGGGCCTACACCGCTATAGGGAAAGATTTATCTAGAAATCGAAGTGAAACCTTCTACTGGGCAAGAGGCAAAGAATTGTACTTCCACGTCGATGAAACGAAGGGGTCCAAACTTTGCTCACACAATGCCGCGGATGATTGGTAGCATCAATGTTCTCAAGCTGTCTAGGACCCAGACGTTCCTTCCCTCCAGAGTTTCTAGATCGCGTTATGATTTGATGTCATCTTGGGCTTTGATTATACATTTGTTTGCTTTGATTATCGCTTCCGGCCTCATTGTCGTTCTCAGTGGCTCTGGATGTCTACGTTTCGATTGGGTAAATGATGAATAGCTACCACGATGCTAGTGGCGACGCTATCTTTCTGGTCTTTCGCGATACAATGTCTCTTGTGCTCAGCTATGGGTAGTTCATCAATCCAGCCCAGTGTGGTCAATGATCGATAATGACATGATAATGTCGCTCTATCAGTCGATCGGCTAGCTCTAAGCTATCGATCAGTCAGTATCATGAAATTCGTGATAATCGTGATAATCGACATGTTATTCATACCTCATAACTTAATGATGCCTGCCCTTAACCACGCCCTTACGCACTCCGTGGCCTCGCCGAGGTCACTACTCGTACGAGGCCTCTCTTCATTTAACACCCTTCTAGCTCTTAAGAAGACTCGCTCGCACTTAGCCGACATTGCTAGCACCGCGAGAAGGTTAAACGCCATACGACTAAGCACTAGATACTGCGCTTCATAAGCCTACTACCAAACCAGTAGATTACTATAGGGTTTAACATCTAAGTTAAGGAACAGGTTAAGCTCGTCGGTGACCCCCTTCTAATGGTCCATGTTAACTACGTTATATAGCTCGAATCGCGAGAGGTTAGTAGAGGGTTAGGGTGTGGTTTTAGGTGTCTCTTTTAACTGTTTCTAGGACTCCTTAAGATAGGTGTTAAACATAGATCTTGTTACTAACACTGCCTTATTAATCCAGCTAGGGTGCTCGTAAGACTAGTGCTTCTTAAACTATGCTGTCTTATATTAGGGGTGGAGGGTAATAGCGGCGCGGTAGGTAGGGACGGAATCGCTAAGTTCGTAGTATTAGTCCAACTTCTTCTAGCCTAAGTTAACGTAGGCCTTAAAGAAGGACGACTCGTAGAGCTTAAGGTCGTTACGCTTATTCTTAAACTCTAAGAGGCACATGTTAATGGAAGTTAACCATTCCTAGAGGGCGCCGTACGAGCTAGTCGTTACGTTACCTTAGTTACGGGTAGAGAGGTAGGTAAGGGGGTTAAGAAGGTCGCAAAACTCTAATAACTGCCGCTAGTCCTCTACGTCTAGAAGGTCGTCTTTAAGTTCCTTGCTAAAGTGTAGATACATTAGGTCTACGCCATCTTTAAGCTTAATAAGCCTCTTAATCATGTCGTGTTTTGCGTTCTAGCGAATGCCGCCATTAACAATTGCTTAATAAATGGTAGCTAGAGGGTTAGCCTCCTTTTGCTTTAACCGAAATAGCTCTTCCCTCTATATTAACCTAGTAATAAACACTATAAAGTTGTGCACCTTACCTACAGGTCCCTTTCTACGCCATTAAATAAGCCGCTTCTGCTTATCTAATATAGTAACTATAGCTTTAAACTGCTTAACTGCCTCGTTAATGTCTTAGGTAGAGATATGGCTAACCTCGAGCGCGTTAGTGTCGGTTCCGAGAAGCACTGCTTAAGACATAAGATTAATAACATAGCTAAGGTAACGGATGCGGTGTTTAATAGGGTCGATAGAAGGGATAGTCTCCTTTAATATTCGAAGAGCCTTATCGTTCGGAGAGGCATTATTAGCTATAAAGAAACCGAGGTTACTTCGGAGGTTAAATTAATCGATAATAGAGAGAAGGTAGCGGGCAATATTAGCACCTAAATAGGAGCCATTAATCTCTCGAAGTTTAAGAAGGACTACTTTAAGCTAATAGTTATAGTTAATATAATAACCGTAGACACCGAGGAGGGGTAACTTGTTATCTAATGTCCAGATATTAAAGGATAAAGTAACCTTACTCTTTACCTTACCTAGATATGCTCTTATAGTAGCTATGCTTTCCTTATAGAGCTTAACAATGTGCCCTCGGAGAGAGTTATATAACGAATAGAGCAACTCGGCGGCATCTAGATTAATGATCTTAATAAGGTCGTATAGATTATCGGAGGTAGCCTTACGTAACGAAACCTAGTCGAGAACACACCACTTTATAAGCGCGTTACTAAATACCTCGAGGGTAAGCGGTTTAAGGCGAGGCTTCTTTTTAGTAGTAAACTAATTAAAGGTAGGAGGAGGCCGCTTCCGAGAAGGTACCTCTTAACCTAGTAGATAGACTAAATAGCCGTCGCGGAGGTGGTTCGAAGCGCCTATTATACCCTCTATAGGTATAATTCTAACTATCCGGCGCGGTCGTCGCTAGCACTATAGGCAAAGGAAGTGGCGCTTGTTTCTTAACGATAGAATAGAGAGGCTATTAGAAGGGTTCTATACGTGTGATTCTAACCTTCGGCGTGTAGGTAGAGAGGGTAGATAGCCTTTAAGGCCGTCGGTATACTCGATTCCGTAGGGTGCCTAGCGCGACTAGTGTATATAGAGAGGAAGGTTAGATGCGGCGTGTAGGGCGGTAAGGTTATCGCGGCTTATAAGGGAAGAGGTTTCTATAAGGGTTAAGGTATTAGAGCCGTCGTGTACAAGTTAAGAGTTTATGTCGGATGGTGTGGTTAAGAAGTTGAGATATTAGAACTTGACGCGTTCGACGCGTTGTTTGTTTCCGCTGAATGGAGGCCTCTAATTGGTCCGATTCGCTAGGTGAAGGTGCGACCCTGTCCCTGTGATAGTCGTGATAAAATCATGATAGTTTCCAATCACATATCAACCGATCGGTAGACCTGAACATGACTTATCAGTCAATCGAAGTAACTGATAATCGGTATCGATCGGATACGCTATCTATCAGTGACCACACTGATCCAGCCTCGCTAGAGGCAGACAAACCACAAGTAAAGACATCTTACACTGATCTTGACAACAATGTAAAGCCCTTTGATCAAGAACCTAGACTCGCAGGGGTTGCTTAATTCGGCGGCGGCCATAAGACTCGGCGATATCTGCTATTGCTTTTGTCGAATGAACTGCCTAGGCCAATCTGATTTCCAGCAGGAATACCATTCCTCTCTTTCCTCGTTCAGCTCGATTCCAAAGACATCTTTTAACGCCTTAATTCTCTCTTCCTCCGTCTTACATTCTTCGATGACCTTACATTGACTATCTCTTTGCTCTTTGATTGTATCTATAAACAGCGTTACCCTGCCTACAACCTTCTCCGTTTCTTTATCACCGAGCATCCTCGTCGCCGTCACGTAGCGCGTAAATAACGAATTGCCATGCGTACTCGTAGACCAAATCATAACCTCATAGTCTTGCGGAAAAAGATCTGTGGTCGTGAAGCAATAGGTAGGTATCCATTTGTTGTCATCGCCATGACTAGGATCATCGCAGATGTCATAGCACCAGAGTTTTCGGCGCGTCGTCTCCGCTATAAGATTCACTAATTGCGCGGTACCGAAGGCGGATTTTTTCTGGGTGCAATGCTGGTGGGCGCAGAAGCCATCGATCAAGGGATATGGCATATTTGGACCCATAGCGCCCAATACCCACATTCAGGACATACCAATTTCCACCAAAGCGGACCAGATTCAAACATATGACTGATTCCAGCATACGTATCTTGCCTGATGTTTGCGGACTTTAGGAAACGGACTCATAAGCTCCAGAAACACGGCCAAGCGCAATTACGCACTTTGGTAATCAAGAGAACGCAGCACGGGTGCCAAAAGAAACCGTTGTTTCTCCATGCAGCGGCCACCACGTCTTTTGCCGACAAACCAGGTATACAAGTTCCGAGAGCTCGAGAGTCACTTTCTTTGCCGGCAGAGTAGTGGAGGATGAAGTTTCCAAGGGGCACATTGCAGGTATAATAGCGGCATAGTGCTTCCAGCAAGAGTAGTCCATGCTCTTTTGTTTTGGCTAGCTCGGGATTCGACAAGCACGGGCGAATCGAGGTATTTTTGAAAAAGAGGTGAATTCGTGAAAACGTAGTTTTGCAGCTCTTCGTTGGTGGTGTAGCGACGACGATTGGCCTTATTTCAGGGAGTTGGGTGAGGGATGTGGGAAGCTGGTTGTCAGACATTTAGGCAATGGCCGCAAAGGTTTGAGCTAGGTATAATGGGGTCGATAAGAATCGAAATATCACCTGTAGGGACAACTCTGATGGTGATGTCTGTATGAGTAGCTACAGACGGGGATCGTCCGCAGTCTTGTGCAGAAGCTTTCGGGAGGATCGGACCGACACAATTCTCGATACCATGTCCAGGAGATAATATCTAGGCAAAGCTGCTATCTAGTTGTGGGTTTCAACATCGAATTTTCACCCTTCTGTACATCCTTGACGGTCTCATGCTTTCTTTAGCCAATAGTCCAACCAATCCACAAAACTCTTGAAACACTGTTCCTTGGCCCACCGCTCATAAGGGTCAGATAGATTGGCTCGTGTCTTGATGACGTTAGTATACCATAATTGCACCGCTGGCTCAAACAAAACTTACAGCAAAACCGTGGCTCACATTCGAGAATATCTGCATGTTGAACTGCTTCTCGGCTTGCGTAAGGATTTCGACTGTTCGAGCACGTTGCTCGGGCTGGAACAACGAATCTGTACTAGGCGCAGCGATATACAAGGGAGCTGTAAAACCACTTCAGTGACTTGGACTTTTTCACAATCAAATCATGCTGTCCTTACCATCAACACTAGAGATGTCACTCTCATTGAGAAATGAAGGGTGTGCTATAGCTCCGACCTTGCAGATGCCGTGTTTGGAAAGTTGGTGACACACAATACGTGCACCCCAGCTGTTTGGGTTTTTCAAAGTCAGAAAATGCAAGAATTGCCAAACGATGAGAGGTATTAGACAGACCAATAACCAACACAAGCAAATTGCACAGCTCCAGATGTACCGTACTTGTCCATGACATTTGCAGCCCACCTTGCAGCAACTTTCTCAGAAGATTTGAGATGCCTTTGACACCAAGCCTCAAAATCGAATCCTGGATCAGAGAGTGGTGATGAGGTATGCTTTCCCACAGCATCCTGCAAAAAACAACAGCATTAGCATTCCTTCTATCTCCCAGAGAACTGTCCAGATTGCGAGGAAAACCCAACATACCCCGAGGAAATAATCGCATCCCAAAACCAAATACCCACGAGCAGCAAACTTGTCCATGAGTAGAAAGGCATTTGTGGATAACCCCCACGCATCAGGAAAGCAGAGCAGAATGTTGCCATTGCTTGTACCCGGGCTTGGGGTCGTGATATAAGTTTCTATGCCATTGACTTTTTCAAGAGTTCCTTGTGGTTTACCAGTATGCACACAGCCGGAGAGGCAGCAAGTGCTAGACGGCTTTGCGAGTACTTGATCATGATTGCTGTTCATCATTCGTTTGGTATGTTTTGCGGATGATGCAAGAAAAAGAGTTCTCGATGTTTTGGCAATGAGTCGTGTTCTTGGTAACAAGTAGGGATTGATTAGGGCCAGAGTCCTCCGAGTTGTGAGTCTAGTGGTCATATGAGTAGAAGTTCCCTGTCGAGGTTGACATTGCTGCACCTGAGGCAGATGGGGAGTTAAAGTGGAGACGTCGGGGGCTTCTCGGCAGATCTGTGAAGTGACCCTGCCAGACGTAGAACGCAATTGCTTGTTCGAAGAGGCAAACGACTGACTACAAAGAGTCGAGGCTATAACATCAAGATTCTAAGCACAAGTAAACGTTCCAAATTGTATACAGAAGATTGGACAAGCATTACATGGTTATTGCTATCCGGGAAGAATATCTAAACGTTTTGTGAGCTGGGTGTTCCTCGTCGAGGCCGATGTACTTTCTGTGAGACGGAAAGTCAGAGTAACGCTCGTATCGAATGCGCTGGTAAAGTCGCGACAACAGTGTCGACTAATTTGCTTAACGTCGGTATCGGTGTTTTTTGATTCGAAAATATCCCAGAAGTTGCATGTTTACCGACGCTCGGGAAACTCTCTTCCGTGGCCTGTGCGTCGGTTGCTCGACTTGCCCGGCCCCTAACTTCGCTGGATCGCTCCGCCTATCTTGACGGCCCACGCTCGAGGTGTTGTCTGATAAAAAGCGTATCCTGCGTGTTTTGGTACCGCCGTGTCTTGTCAATGGATGTTATCTATTCAGACGATTCGCACGCGTTACTCAATACCCTCGCTCCAGACCATTGATTAGGAACTTTGTGATACCAATCAATCCCACAAAGACATAGATTCGTGCCAAACGTGCGTAAGATGGAGAGATCGTGGCAGGAGATTGTGGCAGCAAAGGTCGATGCTCGCAATGCATTGATCCGAACACACAGCTCCAGCAACGAAACACCAGAACACGATACAATCACAGGGATAGACGGTGCCAGTGAATTGACTCAGCTACTCGACTCCGGCAAAGTCACCGCAGAGCAAGTCATTCATGCTTACATCAAGTGGTAAGATCATCCTTTGCGCTGCTGCATACAACAAATCGTGCGGAGCTAATGACCTCCTAGGGCCTGTATAGCACAAGAAGAGGTGAGCCGAGAAGTGAAACTCGAAAACGTGTAAAGCCACTTACTCACAACCTAGACAAACTGTCTCACAGAAGTTTGCTTTGACGAAGCCATATCGCAGGCAAAACGTCTTGATGACTATCAACGAGAACATAAGAGATTGATTGGCCCCCTTCACGGTGTACCAATCTCTCTCAAGGACCAGTTCAATGTCACCGGCTTTGATTCGACCCTGGGCTATGTCGGTCGTGCTTTTCACCCAGCAGAGTCGAATGCGCTTCTCGTTGATATCTTGCAAGGGTTAGGTGCCATCGTCATTGCGAAGACGAACTTGCCGCAGAGTATCATGGTATGTGATCGATGTGTCAAGAGATGGAGATGGATATTGACTTGACCAGTGGTGCGAGACTGAGAATCCACTCTGGGGATTGACCACTCATCCCTTGAACGAGAAGTTCACTTCTGGAGGATCTTCTGGCGGTGAAGCGGCTCTTTTGGCATCGCACGGCTCGCTCATCGGTTGGGGCACTGATATCGGCGGCTCTATTCGTATTCCCTGTCATATGAATGGTCTTTGGGGCTTCAAACCAAGTGTAAGATGTCATCTCCATATACATCTCGATACATCCGTGCTGATACTTTTGACAGAGCGGACGTATGTCGTACCGAGGTGTCGAGGTATCCCAGGAAGGCCAACAGCATGTACCTTCAGCTGTTGGTCCAATGACCAGATCTCTGAGCTCCATGACTCACGTCACAAAACTCATGATTGAATCAGAGGCCTGGTCTTTGGACTCACAACTACCTCCCATGCCCTGGAGGAGCGATGTTTTCGAGACCTTCGCTTCGAAATCACTCGTCATTGGTGTAATGCCCGACGATGGCGTGGTCAAGGTTCATCCTCCTATAGCACGTGTGTTTCGCGAGACGGTCGCAAAATTGCGAACCGCTGGTCACGAAATCGTGGAGTGGGATAACTCGTCAAATGCCAAATGCATCGCTATCATGGTACGTCTATTCTTTGACAACCAACACAATGTGAGGGCTCACAACAGCAGGACGAATACTACACCGCAGACGGAGGCGAAGACATTCGATCCGCCGTACTCCAAGGTGGCGAGCCATTTCTCCCACACGTACAAGCCCTGATTGATCGCGGTTCACCAATCACAGTATACCAATACTGGCAATTGAACAAGAGAAAAGTGGCCGCTCAACAAGCATACCTTGAAATGTGGAATGGCTTGCAATCTCCATCCGGACGTCCAGTGGATATCCTACTTGTCCCCACCATGCCACACACCGCTGTACCTCACCGCTGCTGCCGCTGGGTGGGTTACACCAAGTTGTTCAACTTTCTCGATTACCCGGCATTGACGTTCCCCGCGGGAAAAGTCGACAAAGAGGTTGACCCCAAGTCGAATCGGGAATATGTTGCTCGCAATGATCATGACGCTTGGAATCAGAAATTGTATAATGTCGAGGCCATGCATGGTCATCATATTGGTCTGCAGATTGTTGGCCGCAAGTTTGAGGAAGAAAAGGTGTTGGGCGCAGCTCAACAGGTAGAGACCTTGCTTTGACCTCGTGCATGCTGTCTAGTAATCCCAAGGTCTTTACACATTTTTTCCCGCGCACTTTTTCGGGAAGAAAGGAACAACCAATAGCCACAACCTTTTCGCCCCTGATCCAAAAAACAAATGACCCCCACAAAAAAAAAAAAAAAAACCAGCAAATCTCGCCAACGTAGGCTAGAAACCAAGATCTCAATCTCGAAATCCCAAGAAACAGATTCCCCCTTTTTCTCGAGATGGAAATCCGACGGCCCCAGAGAAAGTCTTTTTTTTTGGTGAAAAATATTTCTCGCTGACACTCAAGCATAGGTAGAGATGGTTAATGCCAATGCCATCGCTAAAGAAGCCGATCCTTCTCTGTGTCTCTTGCCCCGTTGTCTGTTTTTACTCGATGGCGTGGGAACAGTATCTCGACTCTCAAATTCGTTTGCTGATTGTCTTTGCAGCAAGTCTCGTGTGGTTTGTCAGTATGGCTGCGATGAGTCAGCGATACCACGCGTATCCCTCAGCTGTTCCTATGTTGATGCGATGTGAATTACTAAAGGTACTAAATAGAGTCAAGGCGATGCATAACTGTTAATACTTTTTCATAATGGGTCTCACATAGTTAGGCAAGAGACATTTCGTTCAATCGACATGTTTTGATTATTGCTATTCGTGAAGGGTATCTAATCGTTTTGTTTTGTTTCGCACACGCTCAAGCATTCTTAAACAACGACCTTGTGGGGAGCGTCCTTCTCCTCGGGCTCGTTGAAGATGTTGACGGGCCATCTGGGCTTGTTGGCAGTGAAGGGAATGTTGTAACGACGACGCTCCTCCTTGCCAATCTTCTCAATCTTCTCAAAGTCGTCCTTGGGCAGCTCAATCTCCTTGAAGTTGTCGCGGATACGGGATGCAGTGACGGACTTGGGGATGACCGAGTGGCCACCGACCTGGGCCCAGGCGAGGATGACTTGTGCGGGCGAGGCGTTGAGACGCTCGGCAATCTCCTTGACCGTCTTGTGCTGGATGAGGAGGGGCTCGCCGACCATGTTGTTGCCGAAGGTTGAGTACTCGGTGATGTGGATGCCCTTCTCGCCGCACCACTTGACGAACTCGGTCTGGAGGAGGCGGGGGTGACGCTCGATCTGGTTGGCGGCGGGAGTGACACCGGTAGCGTCGATCAGGGCCTGGAGGTGCTCCTGTGTGTGGTTGGAGACACCGACGGCGCGGGCCTTCTTCTTGTCGAGCTGGGTCATGGCCTTCCATGTGTCGACGATCGAGACAGAGTCAAGCATCTTGACATCGCCGTCGTCACGGAGGGGGAACAGGTTTTGGTGGACATCGCCCGACTCGTCGAAAGCGACGGGGAAGTGAACGAGGTACAGGTCGAGGTAGTCGAGGCCGAGCTCGGCAAGGCAGTCGTCGAGAGCGGGAGCGACGTCCTTGGGTCTGTGCTGCGAGTTCCACAGCTTGGAGGTGATGAAGATGTCCTCACGCTTGATGCCCTCGCTGAAGGCTCTCTTGAAGGCGTTGGCAATCTCCTTCTGGTTGCCGTAGACCTTGGCCAGATCAATGTGCTTGTAGCCGGCCTTGAGGGCCTCGTAGACGGCGGCCTCGACTTGGCCAGGCTCGGCCTGCCAGGTACCAAAGCCCAATTGACTGTCGTTGGTTGTTAGCACCGTTGCGAAGCTTCAGCTACTGGTCGAAGACTCACGGGATGGAGGCGCCGGTATTGAGCTTGACTGTGCGTCCGAGAGACATGATGTGTGATGTGAATGGAGATTGAGAGTGTACAGGTGAAAAGAAGAGGGAGATTGTTTGACAAGAAATAGCGAGGAAGGAGGGGCACAGAGGGGCTTTCATATCTTTGGCCCGGTGGGGTAATATGGGGGCGGCTGCTTTCAACCGACGCCCTATTCACCCGACAAAACGTCATCCATCTCTACCGTGCCGAATGCCACATATGTATCTCCGCTTCCCTACGAAACAATTCCTGCACTTCTGCCGCCCTTGACTTTCTCCGCGAGCTGCCTTGCCACAGTTTCGTTCTTCTCACCGTCGCGTCCCGGCTGACGGCTGAGCTTGAAACAATGCGAAGGACCCTATGGAAGAAAGCTGTTGGGGTACACGTACACGTACACTCAGAAGCTCTACTGATTACCATTAATGTCTGAGTCAGCCTGTATGGCCAATGCCCTGCTAATAAAGCTTCTGGTAGGGCTGGAGGAGAAGAATGCTGGACCAGTAGGTCACCGTCATCAAGCTCTTTTGTTCATCCGTCGTAACCATTCGCGTCACCCAAGCTCTCAGCAGCTTCAGCACCTTTTCGGAACATGTTTTTGAGATCCCTAGCCATGTGCTCGGGCTTCTCCCACGCAGCAAAATGACCACCGCTGTCATGCTCGGCCTCGAACACCACCGTTCCCATCTTCCTCACCCACGCCTTTGGAGACGTCTCCATGTCTTTCCAGTTGTACATGACACCCAGCTTGACGTGAGGAACATGACCAGTCGCCGTCACCATAGCACTCGTGTCATCACCGCCCTTTGCATCATGCTTGGCCTCATAGTAGATGCGCACATTGGCTGCAGGACCCGCAGAAGAGAACCAGTATATGGACACCCAAGTCAAGACTTCATCAGCAGTCCAGGGATAGTCATCAGTCCATTCGTGAAGTTTCTCCAGGATCCACGAGAGCAAGAGGATGGGGGAGTCTTGGAGTCCATAGCCGAGCGTTTGTGGTCGAGTGCATTGCTCGTGGCTGTAGCCGGCGCCGTCCTCGCGGAATCTGGCCAAGCGTTGCAGAGATGCATACTCTTTGTCGCTGAACGACGACTTGTCGCTAAGGGCAGCTGAGAGGTCGGTGTCCATGGCTGGGGGAGTCATATTGACGTGCGAGGCCTTGCATGCTTCTGGGAACAGATGGCCCATGGTTCGTGTGATCCAGAAACCCCAGTCTCCACCTTGTGTTGCTACACAGAATTAGTGGTTTTTACGCCATGTGCTGGGAGTTGTGGTAGAGCTCACCATACTGCTTATAACCCAGCTTCAGCATAAGTTTGTGGCAGACCTCAGCATATTGCTCAAGACCAAATCCTCGCTTCTTCACGCCCTCTGAGAAACCAAAGTTGGGAAGCGAAGGTGCAACGACATGGAAAGCAGGTGCGCCGTCCTTAGTGTCTGCCAGCAGAGGCAACACCTTAGTCACCTCTGTGAAGTTTCCAGGCCCTGTTCATCATCAGTCGCGGCGTTTTCATCCATTTACCGTTCACTAACATCCATGACAAAACAGAAGAGGTACTGCGTTCTTGACCGAGCTCTCCTGGTGAATGAAATGTATCTGCAATTCGCCGAACCCATCGACCTCAATGCCAGTGACGTGGCTGGGGAGCTCGTTCAGTTTTGCTTCATGTCTGCGCCAGTCGTAGTCGTTTTGCCAGTATTCGAGTATTTTCCTGACCTCTGGGAGGGACGCGCCGTAATCCCAGCCTGCATCATCGAGCTCGTCTGGGAGATCGACTACACCGAGTTTCTGTTGCAGGCGATCGATTTTCGTCTGGGCGATGGAGATGGTATAGGGTTTAATGTCTGCCATTTTGATTGAGAGATGGCGGATCGATGTGTCGCCGGTGGAATGGCAGGGAATCACCGAGTGTTTATATGCTGATGTATGAGTGTTTGTGATGTCGAAGCCCTCCAATGCGGGGCATTGTTGAGCAGTCATCATTCCATGCCAAGATGCATTGTCTTGCTGCTTACACAGCATTACCAAAGCACTCTCAGGCAGCAATCCACATACGCGTGGAACTCTCGAATGGTGTTTGTCCCTGTTACACACGCGCAAATTTGGTGTTTCCTTGCAGCTCGATTCGAGATACTCGATTGACTCTCGAACCCGTTGTCAAGCCCTTCCAACGAGTCACACAGCATGACAACAATATACAAGGACCAGAAAATGGTTTGACCGCAGCTCCTTTTGCATTGCTGGAGTTTCTGTCTTTGTGCCGTGGTGGAGGTGGGCTATGTCGAGGACATCGATAGAGCATAGTCGTAAAGCTTGTGAGAAGAAATCGGGTATGATATTGCTCGAGAATAGAGAGTCAGGGCCCTGAATGATGAGTAAAAAAAAAAAGGTCAGGCTGAACGTGCCTAGGAAAGTCTCGCATGCGGATGCTGAATTGCATGTATGCCTAATAAACGAGCAGCCATACAACTACGCATAACTTCTCTTAATCTCCTCACACACTGCATCAGTAACTTCCTTTGTAGTCGCCTTGCCACCAAGATCACGCGTCAAAATCCCATTCCCGCATACATTCTCCACGCAATCGAGCAATCTGTCTGCGGCGGCTTCTTCACCCAACCACCGTAGCATTTCTGCTGCAGTCCAGAATGTGCCTACTGGGTTGGCAATGCCTTTCCCAGTTATGTCGAATGCGGAGCCGTGGATGGGTTCAAACATGCTGGGGTTTTGGCGTGTGGGGTCGAGATTGGAGGTTGGTGCTATGCCGATGGAGCCGGCGAGGGCTGCGGCCAGATCGGAAAGGATGTCTGCGTGCTTTGTATATCGAGTCAGTATATTGAATCAATGAAGACTAATGATGAGACTTACAAGGTTTGTGGCGACAATCGTATCCAGCGATTGCGGTTGCAGCACCATACGGCAAGTCATTGCATCCACCAACATCTTGTCGACCTTGACATCCGGGAAGTCCTTTGCGACTTCTGCGGCAATCTCGTCCCACATAACCATACCGTTTCTCTGCGCATTGCTCTTTGTGACCACAGTAATGTGTTTCTTGTCTCTCTTCTGCGCGACCTCGAACGCAAATTTGAGCAGTCTGGTCACAGCATGGCGGGTGAAAATGCTGACTTCGGTGGCAGTCTCCCAAGGTTGGCCTTTGTGACTGCGACCCCCTTGGCCTGCGTACTCGCCTTCGCTGTTTTCGCGGATGATGACCCAGTCCAGATCTCCTGTGGTTGCTTTGCGGAGAGGCGACTCGGTGCCGCGAAGGATCTTGGTCGGACGCACGTTTGCGTATTGTTGAAAGCCTTGACAGATTGCCAATCGCAGACCCCAGAGTGAGATGTGATCAGGGACATCTGCATTCTCGCATCAACATCATGCATTCCCAATGTAAATGATTGTGTCAAAAAGCTTACCTGGAGCACCCACAGCACCAAACAAAATCGCATCATGCTTCTTCAGGTCTTCCAATCCATTGTCGGGAATGTATTTGCCAGTCTTCTTGTACGTTTCCGAACTCCAATCGTAGTGTTTAAAGGCTAGAGTAACCGATTTGCTCGCCGCACTGAGAGCTTGGAGCACTTTTACTCCTGCGTCGATGACTTCTGGGCCAATGCCGTCGGCAGGTATACAGGCGATTTTGTAATTTTTGCTGGACATGTTTCTGTGGGATGGGTCAAATGTGTGCTTCTTGTCAATGTTGCGGAATTGCTCGCACTTATGTTGACTGCTTTGGAGGGGTAAGGTGGAGTTGTGTTGTGCCGCTGACGGACTTGTCTTTCTCCCAGTGAGGGGTATTCTCGGTTTCAAAATTCATTAGAATTCGCCACCCCCAACTTCGAACTTAATGCTTAGAGCAGCTAATTAGCTGCTAATTCATTAATTATCTAGCTATATATAGCTCTTCTAGCTCTAATAGCTATAGCAATAGCTATAGGTCGTTATTCTATTAATATACACTAGTTTTAAAGCTTCTTAGAGCCCTCGCTAATGCGTAGTATAGTAGTAAATAAGCTTAGCTTAATGCCTCTTAGCGAACACGATAAAACACTAGTTAAGGCTATGTTCCGCGACCACTACGATGTTAATATAGTACTTAAAGTAGTGCCTTATGCTACTCGGAGTACGCTCTACTAGATGTAGCGTAACTTTAAAGCCGCTAGCTACGTATAGAAGCCTACTACTACTATTAAGTAGCGAGGCCGTCGACGTAAGTTAATACTAGTAGTACGCTAGTATGCTATAGAACTGCTTACGTATAGAAACGACCTCTAGTAGGAGGAACTAGCCTTTAAATTATAGTGCGAATTCGACATAGAAGTATTAAAATCGACGATATGCCGTATACTTAAGGAAGAAAGGCTATTAAGTAAGGTTAATACTCGTATTGCTAGCCGTCGCTCTACTATTAAATAAGGCGTATATAAGGAAACGCTTACTAAGCTTATAGCTTAAGGCCGCGAAGTTAGCATTAAGGCCTTAGAGATGTTACTATACCTTAATAAATCCGTAGCTTCTAAGAAGGTAATGTTTCGATAGCGCTTATAGTTAGTAATTAGCCTACTAGCGTATATAAGGTTAGAGCTATTATTAAAGGTTCGATGCTCTATGTTACTAGCTCTAGATATACATAGATACCTCCCTAGAGCTACCCTTATTATTAAGGGAGCGGTAACTTAAGCCATCTATAAACACTAGCTAGAGATAGTAGTACTACCTTAGAGCGAGCCATATCTAGGGAGAAGGTCGATAATTATTATAGATAACTGCTTAACGTACCACTTATAGAAGGTAACTTACTATATAATGTACTAGCGCCATATATACGTACTAACGCTAATAGATTATAGAGCTCTATAGCTAGTTTAGCGTATAACTGCTATATCTACCGCCTTATTCACTATATCTAAACCCTATAGAATAGACCTTCTACCTCTTAAAGCACTAGCTACGTAAGCATAAGGATCTTACGCCGCGAGTTAATAAATTCGACGAGCCGGAAGCGTATAAGGTAGCGTAGATTAAGCACCTTAAGAAGGCGACTACGTAGGCCTTAGATAATGTTAGTATAAGCAATCTGTTCGTTAGAAGCCGAGTACCTACTATCTAGTCGCTAGCGCTTAATGCGCTATACGGCGAGCTTACTAAATCTAAGGGTATTAAGGTAATAGAGGGAGTAGAGGGAGCGCTAGTTCGTCGTTATTACTTATAGTAGTTAATAAACTTAGTTAATTCCTTAAGGATTACTATATATAAGCTACCTTACTTAACTACTTAAGCTAGCTACCTCTTATTACTATTAAATAGTAGCCGGAGGTCCTAGTAGTTAGTTTTAAGAGCTATATAAGCTCTATTAAGCTAAATTAACTAGTTAGAATAGGCTAGCTTTACGTAGTCCTAAAAGTTCTCCTAGCTAGTAGTAGTATTAAGCTTAGGTAGCACTAGCGATAGCTACCGAGGAGTAGTAGTAGTAGCTATAGCTAGCTAAGTAGCTAGCTAAGTAGCTAGTAGCTCTAGCTAAGTTTAGCTAATATAGAAGTGGTTAATAGTTAACTAGTTTAAAGGAGAGGACTAAGGCTTTAATATAGTAGCTCGAGAGGCTCGCTTAGTAAGCTCTTACTTATGCTTCTTATAGCTACGTATAATTAGCTCTCGTATATGACGAGAGGGCGCCTTAAGAGTGCCCTCGTTACGTCGGATTACCTCTCGCTAGTACTAAGCTACGTAGAAGATTACCTCGTAGTAGCGGCTATAGCTCTTAAAGTAAGTAAGGCTATAGCGTGCTTTAATAGGACATCGTAGAGGGTTATTGTAGTTCTAGTAGTCTTAGATACTACTCTAAAATAGCGCTTAGTCGTCTATATACTAATTAGTAGTAGCTTCTAAGCGCTCTAAGCGGCGATAACGGTTTTAACTAGATTACTAAGGCTAAGGCGCTAAGGCTTCGTATAACGGCGGTAGTTTAGCTACTAGCTCTAAGCTATTAGGAGTCTATATTAACTTAATAGTAATAGAGAGGTCCTTTATACCGCTCTAGCTATTAAAGCGAATAAGATCTATAGCCTTCCTCTAGCGCTTAGTACCCTCTTCCTCTCTTAGTAGAGTAACGACTTCTATTTAACGAAGTCCGCGAGTAGTAGTTAAGGCTATAATAGCTCTAACCCTCTATAAATAGAAGAGGGCTATCTAGCGACCCTCTAATATAGGGATAGTAGTGTTATTTAGCTCTTAAAGAACCTCTAGCTATAGCTTACTACTACTAGTAAGCGTAGTATTACTATTAGAGAGCCTCTCGTAGTTCTAGCGAGTGTCGTATAATAGCTTAAATGGCACTAAAGCGACGATAGACGAAGTAGTAGTAGTAGGAGCTAAATTTAATAATACTCTATATACGTAGAGGGTCCCTATAGCCTTCTAAGTAGCCTTACTAGCTTTAGTGACTTTATTAGTAGTTATAGTTAAACGGCGGCTTATTAGCGCTAAGCTAGTAGTAGGCTTCGTAGGTTAAACCTAAGGCGTAAGGGCCTATATCTTAGTCTTCCTTAAGGTGTTTAATATGCGCTTCTTTCCTAGCGTGTTTATTACATTAGATAGAGGCCTCTAAGCGGCGGATACCTTATTCGGAGGTAGTTATAGTCGTTATTTAGCTAGTTAGCGCTTTACTAGAACCTAGCGCGAGCTAGCTAGAGGGAGCGTTTATTCGTCTATAAGGCGAGCTAGCGCCTTGCTACGTATAGATCGAGGTATAATAGATATAGAAGTATTAATAGCCTCCTCTTAAGTGTCTATAAAGTGTATATGGCGTCTTAAGCCTATATAGACTAGTGGTTAAGCTAGTGAGGGTAGTAGCTTTAAGAGGCTCGAATCGTAAGTTCTGCTCTACGAGCGTGTACGCCGAGCGCTAGAACTAGCTACTACTACTAGTAGCGTATTAGAGGTAGTAGATTGATCTATATTAACGTGTAAATAAGGTAAATTAACTATAGTAAGTGGTACGTAGTTGAATTAGCACGAGTAATTAGCTGCTCTAAGCATTGAGATCAAAGTTGGGGGTGGCAAATTTTAATGAATTTTGAAACCGAGAATACAGCTTGTGGGATTGAATCAAGCTTGGCATGCCGTCTAGACATCGACTGGAAACCGTGGAAGCCAAACGACCCCCCTTCATTTCGATGCTCGTTCTCACGATTGTATCTCGGACTACTCATCAATCTATAATATTATCAGACTCTGCATGAGACGCGCCCTGTATGCCTATGAATTCGTTGGGCGTCGTGGTGAGCTAGCTTGTTCGCTTCTCGATCTCAATCGTTGGCCAACGAATTGTGGCCGAGCTTTTCCGCCAACCTCTCGAACGAATGGCGTTTTCTCGAGGCGCAAGCAACAGAAGATTGAGCCCGTAGATGAAACGAGGGCTGCCGTTTTTCGTAGCTCAAGGTTGAACGTACCGCAACCTAACTCGTCGAAAAAGCAGGGTCTAAATGTTCGCATAGAGCTAGGCAAAATTAAGCCGTTTGAGCATGACTCTGCTTCTAGACGTCACGTTGCGCTATTCACACCAGCAAGACTAGAGTTCGTCTTCGTTCGAACCGTTCATCGGAGGTCATACCATGCTGCCATGCACCATATCCAGAGCCTCAACTCGAACGAGACCGAGCCCCACCAGAGACGGACCAAGAAATCATCAGTATTGGTAGGGTTGATAGAGATCAACTTCTGGTGGGTCTTCCTAGGGCACCCTCGAATTGAAATGACCAGGGCTGAATTTTGAAGACTCCATTTGTCAAAACACATACACTCATTTATCCTCACGGCATTGAAGTCGCTAAATTCGGAATGTGCAAACAATGCCCGAAACAATTTTTCTGCCTTTCTTGTCTCAAGTCTTGCTACCCATAGTGCCGGATCTTGGTATACCCAGAACACATATCCCCGCGGAGACGGACCGTGTAGATCATGCATACCATGATATACTCGAGTCCTTCAGTGATCCAACAAGCTTCGCGACATCAATGAAACGATACACGAGGTTAGTCGAGTTTGCCCCAAGCACCTATCCCGAACTCGCACTTCTAGGTTGATCCAACTCAAACGTAACCATGAAAAATCTAGCCCTAAGCGCTGCTTAAAGAGCAAGGAGATCCGTCATCCATATCTCTGGGTCTGTCCCAAGAAAATGGGAACATCCACTCTTCGGTGACATACCTGCTCACTGCCTTGCCCTACCCTCCGTGCTGCCCTGAGATCTTTCAATGCATCTCGGTATATAAGCGAGAAACTCATGACTATCACGCAGCTTTGTTGTCGATCACCGGAATACATATTTCCCTACTCGAAGCCATCAAGATATCATGACAGTTGTATGATCCTCATATGAATCGCATTCCTAGTGCACCCTCATCAACACAATCTCTTTCTGGCAGGCTCTCAGGTAGCGGGACGCGAGATTGAACTTCAGGCAGAGCACTAGATCGATCATCAGCACACAACTAATCCTCACATCGATTTTTTGATAACAACGAGCGGCTACTTATCATGTTCATCGACAATGCTTTCTACACTGCGGACATTGAAAAACCGTTACACAGAACGCAGGATTTGATGCCGGAAGACTTGATTATGTCTTGAATCAAGGTCATCATTGGTAGAGCAGTAGGAGGCAGCCACTCAACAGGACATACTCATCTGTTGCTCGTACTATCGACTACCTGAGCGCGTACTCGACGTCTTCTGGTATGTTCTGAGCAGGAAGCTTCAAGATACCAGGTTATAAACGTAAGTGATCAAGAATCAAGCACATACGGCCACAGTCAGCTGAAAACTGGGCATCCCGTCCGCTCTGCCATACATAAG
>JALPCE010000223.1:0-39643 GCA_026538705.1 Aureobasidium sp. GC_Fusr_1
ACGCTGACGCTCCTCTTCCTGCTTGCGAGCATTTTCCTCCTCCTTCTTTTTGGCCTTCCACTCCTTGCGGATTTCTTTAAATTCTAGACGTGACGAGTTAGCGCGGTTCATCCACGTGCAGCTTGTGTTACGGGGTGCATGCGCTAAGGGGATTTAAGCATGGCTGGCGTGCTAGCTTCCGCGACAAGGAGGGTGGTTTAACCAACCCAGCGGTCGGGGTAAGCACTAAGGAAATAATGCGACACTGCGACGCAGAAATGCGTGCCATTTGGACAATGTTTTTTTTGCTGTGCTTGCATACCTTCGGGAGTGCGCTTTGCGCCGTGCGACTGCATAGTAACGTGCGCATTCAGATGGTTAAGCGTGCCATATGCCTTTTCACAGCCATTCCATCCGCACTTGTACATGCGCTCAATCTCTTCATATCTTCGACGCGGACGCTTGTGCTGCTGTGCACCGGGAATTGGGACAAACGAGTAAACAGTAGACATGGGGTGTCCGCCCTGCGCATGGTTAGAAAACGCGTTCCGACGCGTCAATGGAGTCTTACAAAGCCATGACTTACACCTGGAGGTCTGGGGATGGCGGCTGCCATTCCTGGCGGTCCACCGGCGGCTGACACGGGGTAGTGCATAGGTTGGGCGTGGTAGGCTCCCCATTCGGGGCGAGGCGCGTACATGGGCTGGCCGGGCTGCCCAGGGTATTGGTGCATCTCATGCTGGGGAGGGTATGGAGAGTATGCGTGTTGCTGGGGGTATTGCGGGTTCTGTGCGGCTATCGTGGGATCTATGGCAATGGCTGAGTCAGAACGCGTGTCGCGCAACGCGCTGGCAAGAGGCATGGACCGACTTGATTGAGCCATTGCAGCGTGTGGGTGGCCACCTGGCTGCTGGTAACGAGGAGCGCCCTGCTCGGGGTATGGTCGCTGGGCTTGTTGCGGCTGGCCTTGGGGTTGCTGCTGGTACTCGGGGAATGAGGCAGAACGCGCAGACTGAGAAGCGCGTGAGAACTCGGCATTGGAAGGGAAGAATTGAAGGAATGGTCTTACGTCTGGATGGTACTGGGCGGCTTGGTTCTGGTCTGGGGAGGACAGGGTCTCAGAAAGGTTGCCGGTATAGGACGAGGAAGCGTAGGGCGAATTCAAACCTGGCTGCTGCGAGTACTCTTGCTTGAGCGGAGCTTGGTGTTGGTATTCCTGCTGGCGAGCGTCCATTGACTGCGGATGGCCGTTCATCTGTTGCGACGCGAGTAGCGCGCTTAGAGACGTGTCGGTAGCGGGCTGAGCTGGTGAAGTGGTGTAAGTCGGGGACATGCTACGCCAAAAGCAGAGTCGCGGTCGAGGGTTAAGCACTACTGCTAGTGAGGGGACTTGGAGGGTAGACGAAAACGCTGGCGGCGGCGCGTTGCGGACAGGCAGGTAGTTAGCGAGCGGCCGAAGAAAGGTTGTGTTTTTGCCCAAGGAAATGTGATGTGCATAAGCCGACAAGCTCCACCAAAAGGATGATCTGGCGGCCGAGTAGAGCGGTGTAGTGCACAAAAGGTTCCCGAAGACGGACTGGCCTGACGCTGGGCGATAAAAAACGGCGGGAGACGGTGCGCGTTTTTGACAGATCAGTACGGCAAGCCCGGACGGCGACAAGACTAGGGGGCAACAAGGGCTGTCCGCGTTGATGAATTAACGTTATGATAGAGTGAGCCTAACGACAAGGGTGGGCCAGCTGCCTCAAATCATGCGTGAGACGGCGTCAAACTCTATTTGATGGTGATCTCTTGCGAAAAACGGACGGTGGCTCGTGTGTCGGCAGCAGACGTGCAAGGTGGTGTCGCGGCACGAGGCCAAGAAAAGCAGCACGAAAGAGAGGGGTGCGTGGTGCCGGAACACTGGAAGACCGACGAGGACGAACGGCAGACAGCAGGATCGCAGACGGATCCAGAATGTGACAGGTTGCAAAAGACGACCACTTCGACCCTCGACCTGCTCGTCCTTACTCGCTGCGCTGCAGCGACTTGACCCTCCGGCGGCTCCCGTGCGTAAGCAGAAGCCTCTGACTCTGGAGAAGAGCGTCCGAGGGAGCTTCTTCGTCTACTCGTCTTCGGACTTGGTTTGTAAACCCATTGTGCGAGTATGCACACGCGCAGCCCTGCATGGTGATGCACCTGCCCACATTGAGAAAGAGACAATCGCTATCTTACGCCCGCGCTCTTGCTCTGTCGCAATATCGAATTACGGACGAGACGCATTCTGTCCGGACAACTGCCACTCTATCACCTTCAACCTCTTCCACCTCTGGCCAATTTATCGCTGCCGCTCGATTCTCAACGATGCATATCGCTTGCCATCGTCCTCTCTATTCTCGACGTCACTCATGCATTGCACAGTGAGACTGTTACACTGAGAATATTAACGGCGCTCGAATGCAATCCATGGTCCGAGAGCGCTAACCCACATGGGTAATTAGGCATGAGTCGTTCTGTGTGTGCCAAAGGCTTGAGCTGCCGATGCTTTGACCGTCTCCTACTTCTACGCGAATCCACTTCATATCCCTCTTTCTCCGGTGACGGTCTAGAAGGACTCGAGGGACTCTTGAGGTTTGATTTGGGCCTTCGTATCTGTCCCTCTGTGCAAACAGAACCCATCATCGTCTATCATACAATTTTCATCAACCTTTGGCATATCAAGTCTTCGCCATGCGCTCTGTCCGGTTGCCTGACAAGCTTGTCCGAATGTCCAATGCCAGCCTTCTCGGCCCAAGCTCGCTGTTATACCACTTCGACCTCTATGTGCTTGAGAATAGCTGTGGATCACTGCGCAAGCGAATCCACCAACAATAAACTCTCAATAGCGCAATGCGGGGGAAACTTGATCTCAACTTCAGTCTATGGTATTGTCGTACTGACTCGTACAGCGTAAAGAATATACAACTTGGACAGACAACATGTCTGCTATAGCATTTCCATCTCGATTCCGTGCTGAACGTCATTGTGCTTCTCTACAGAGCTCGGTCTCCGTCTTGAGTCAGACCTGGCAGACACCATTCCTTCTTGACTCGGGAATTGATTGTTGCTGAAAATTCAAGATGGAACCGGGAATATCGTTACCGCACTTTTTCCGCTTTCCCCACCTCACCTGAGGATGCCCAGAGCAGAGAAGCTGTGTTGCTGTCCAAGCTCATCCTCAATTGACGTGAGATTGCGCCTGCCCAATTGGGGGGCATACCACGAATCAATGTCCACCAATTCTCATAAGACCAAATCGTGAACGCGACTGCTGTATTTCGCTTAAACATGGACGTGTCAGATGTGCTATTACTTGTAACGGCATCCCTCTCAAAGAAACACGGCATTTGACCGTGTTCCTTAATTGCCATTGGTCAACAACGCTTCGGTATTGTTGATATTCTGCTACTTCATTGCTGCGCCATTGGCTGGTCACAAGACGTGGCCCAGGCCGCGGTCCCGGGTACAGAATTTCGTGGCGGTGAGGAAATCATCGGGAGCTGACGCTGACATGTTTCAATAATCAAAGTCGAATTAATCATTGAGAACGCCGACCTGTAGTCCCTACAACTGCATCGAAGAAATCTTGGATGCTACTCGAAGCGTGGTTCTGAGAGGGCCGGCGCAAAAGGCCGGTGCTATCGATCTGCCCCTCCGGGACCTGATGGCTGAACTCGAGATGTCAGGGCTTCTGGTCGATGGCTCTACCCGTGTAGCTGTCCGCCGAGACGACTGTCCATTGTTCAGATGTACCTAAGCTTGTCTTTTAGTGCGCCGCGTCCTCAACATCTGCAACAACACTGACCACCCTGTTGGTTTTGAGAATCGGCATGCTA
This sequence comes from Aureobasidium sp. GC_Fusr_1, assembly GCA_026538705.1. Classification (NCBI taxonomy): domain Eukaryota; kingdom Fungi; phylum Ascomycota; class Dothideomycetes; order Dothideales; family Saccotheciaceae; genus Aureobasidium; species Aureobasidium sp. GC_Fusr_1. Next base: position 3,834 of record JALPCE010000223.1, read on the forward strand.
ACGCGAGATCTGAAATAGTCGTTGGATGGTACCCTCGAGATACAGTAAATGTGTCTCAGCCTCTTCCATGCCCATCTCACCATGCCATCCAGGCGCGCCTGAAAGAGTCGAGTCTTGCAGACGAAGAGGGGCTCCATGCAGGCTGCGCATTCAAACACTCTGCTCGAAATAGTTTGTCCGCGCCCGAGCAGACTACGGTAATCCTTTGATCTGACATTCCGCAGAGCCTCAAGCGCGCTCGAGCAACAAGCAGGAGAATCACCGTGATAGGCCCTGCGTACGGGCGCAGAATGGAGCCGTACGACTTTTGCAAAGCTGCAATCAAAAATCACCTGGAGCATTGAAATCACCGCCGAGCCATCAAGTACAAAATACAAACAGGACCACACATTCTCCCACTGCTCGGAGACCCAAGTAACTCTATTTGATTGCGCACATGCAAGCAATGCAGAGATGCAGAGAGCGTCATGAATTTTGCACACCTGCCCTATGGATATTGTCCCACGACGATAGCGTGAGACGTATCGAGTAGCACAGTACAAATGCTACAGTACCACGGCCTCTAGGCGCCTTTTGGAATAGGCTATGCGGGAGGTGGCAGCGACGGCGCGCCTGTCAGTATGCATCCATATGCAAGGACCCAAGATTCTGAAGAGTCATGTTTGATCGCCTCTTTGTTAAATCCGAGTACTCTATCACAGCGAAAAAGGTCTCGGGGTCATCATGCTTACTACAATTGCGTATCAGGGTCCGTCCCGACTCCAGATTACCACTTGGTTTCCACTCTGCGCATCGTTCAAGCAGGATTTGGATCCACCTTTTCTTCATGCAGGTCTTTTTTGACCACAGCAAGACTGGTCAAACTCAGCGACGACCCTGGAGTCGCTCATCACCAGCCACTCGATTTACCACTTTGATCTCTGCCGGTATTTTGTTGTCTATGTACCGTGGAAGAATAGACACTACTACAGATTGATGTTCTGAGTGGAGCGAGGACTTAGTGTGGCGGTGTCTGGATCTCAATGTTCTTTACACTACCCTGTTTCTGATATTTTCTTCGTGGCCTAGCTTGCTAAACGTCAAGACGATGACAACAAGGATATCGGTCCATGACTTTCAGCACTTTCAGACCCTCATGCGGTGGATCTCGAATGACATCCAGACAGCGTCTCTAGCGGCAATGCTGGATGTCCTTGCGGTGGCTCTGCATGCATCATGGTGCAGCATATGTCACCACACACTAACAAATATGTTCTGGACACGGTATTCAAGCCCTTCTCCCGATTTGCCAGCATATCGATTCCCAATGTCTTCCCTTGTCTATGGCGCTGCCCTGCGATCCCACCATCCTCCAGTCGACGATTGATGTCGTTTCGTCGATGGTCAACTATTTGCTGAATGCCGCTCTCATCCGGAGGCTGATATTAGCTGGTCAACGATAATCCTTCAGCTGTTGGTCGTGATATTCACTGGGACAATATGCACGGATGACAGGTCTAGTCCTCGTGATTTATAACTCGTGGATGACGATTTTCTGCACTGAAGACTTACATGACTGTCTCAGGAGGGATTTTAACGAGGTCCTCGGGTGTACGACTATGTCTGGCAGATTCAACAGTTGTTTCACAAGCTGCAAAACATAACACCTCATGTCCATGCAATGTAGTCCAATTTCCTCTCGCGAGCCGCCTGGTCTCTCGGCCCCATGTCGTCCATGTTTCCATACCAAAGATACAGTTTAAAATCACATTGCTCGAGCAGCAAGACGGCATGATATATCAGACCTAGGTCATGCACATTTTCCGGCGGGGCAACATCATGTGTACCTGCAGCCACTCATGAGCGACGAAAGCATGCATTTCTCCATTCTTTGCAATGAGCGTAACTGCATTCACTCGATTCAGATTCTGAACGTTGTAGACCTGCGAGTTTTAACAGCCCTCAGGAACACTTAATCTGACCTGTATGAGGCGAAAGTACAATCTAAAGTCAAGCTTCTCCAAGAGAAAAAGAATCCCGTGAGATTGTCTCCCATCTTCGACCCTGATGCCGCTTGCTTACGTCCTCTACATGCATCCGTCGGGTCATCACACCAAAACATCATCACTTGCCGTCTGAAGCCTTCTATACCCGCGAGTTACAGTGTTCAGGGTTTGCGTCTCCTTATACACACATCTCTCATGCCCGCGTCCCGTTGTCTGTATAATGTGGCGGGTTCTAGCCTTCTCAAAAATGACGCTGTCGCCCGTGGATACATGTGTCGGGCCGACTTTACTGTAACATGGCTGTTGGTTGGTTGGCTGGCTGTATGCATCTATTCAGTGCATTGCGGGTATCAAAGAGCAACAATACACCATTGCCAATGCCCTTGAGCCGCGTTCGATGGCAGGTTGTTTCCAGGCATACATATCACGTATTCTCATCTATTAAGCTTCGGAAATCTTCTGATGCTACCAGAATGTTGCTGGGTTCATCTGATCCATTGCATGTCTGCCCAAGTCATGACTTCTCTTCGTGAGTTCACTTGGCATTACCATAGCAGATACCAAGGTGCCAAACCCTGAGACAAAGGAAGCACGACGTGTTTTGGAATACATTTGTCGGGTCTCCAACACATTGATGTTTAAGGGAGTTGTTCGTCTAGCCACCATATGCGAGCAGGGCAATCAGATAAGCTTTTGATGCTCGTCCTACGTGCCTCTCCAATCACACATTCATCTCTACACCACACACTCACGCAACAAACCCGCATGCAGTGTGCTTTCCTTGCATGTAATGCGCATGGAAGAGATGCCTCAGCCCCAATCATGTTCCCCTCTCCACCTTGCAAAGTGCGCTTTTTCCCAGTCATGGTCATTGATCCTTGCAACGTCCCTTCGACCACATATCTATGATGCAGGAAGTGGCTCCCCAATATCGCGCGGAGTAGGTTTCCGACTGCCTCATACGCGTCGAAATACCCCACGAGTCTTTCAAGTTTGTGTTCTCTGCAGTAAGAAGCATGCATCCACCCTCTTTCTGTCTTGAATGTCTTTGCATTGCATCTGCTTTCCCCCGCTTTGCTTTGCAGGCATGATCCCAAAACTTGCGCCACCAGTCTTGTTGACCTTCCCGATGTATACTCATACCCCGATGAGGTGTTTGAATAATACGAACGTCGCATGTATGATGTCTCACTCTTGCGGCCGTAAATGGACGAGAATCCAATGGTTATCGGGTTGCGTGGTTGCATGCTTCTTCTCTCTGCACATCGTCATCACATGCGCTCTCTGCACATCCCGCTTAAACCTGACCCGGACAAACCCGGAAAGAACTCCATGATCCTTCGTTCCTTCCCGCTTTCCCCATCCATCCATCCATCTTTCCTTGCCCTTTTAGCCCCTTCTATCCTACGTACGCACGTAACAAGCATCCTTCTCACCTAAACGAATATCGTCTCTTGGGTGCTTTTTTTTTGCCTTCATCCTCTTTGCCGAGACCATGGATGCATATGATCGAGGGCAAGCAAAAAAATACTGCAACACTTGACGACAACGAAACAGCAAACAGGGGTGCCTGTTTTCATGAAGGAAAGAACCACGAACCGAACCACATCGGAGAATTAAATTGCATGACTTCTGCCAAACCCTGCTTTGCAGATACACACAAACTTTAATTCTTGCTACGTTGCTGATGCTTTTTCCCTTTCTTGCGAGTCTCTTTTTTCTAGGTTTCTTGTTTCGTTTGCACTGCGATTGGATCGATTTGCGGTTCGGCGTTCATGGTTCCACGGTTCGTTTTGTTCCATGGTTGCCATTCTGGATAATTGACCTTTTGTTGTTCGTGCAACAAAAAAAGGAAAAAGAAAGGTGCATGAAGTGTGTCGAGTTGCAGGCGATGAAGGATGATGCACACACAGTTGCTGATGCTTTGCTCGAAACTCTATCCTCCACATCTGTTGCCCAGCTTATCCACTTAGGAGGCCATTAGTGATGGGCACATCATTGGAGTTGCGTCCTACACGTATCGTGTTCCTGTCGTATTTGACCTATCACCTTTTGTCATCACTTATCGCTGATTGTTTGTTACGATGGGCACAGTGGTTCGAGATACAGTATGCTCCACATCGAGAGTCTCTTGCATGGGCCGACGGCCTCTATCATCGTTGGAGAGTAACAGTCATGACGAGAACGCGGCTTGTCAGATAGGTACGTGTAGGTGGGCATGGGTTCAACAGACGAGGAGGGCCTACACGTGGTGTATGCTGCTCCAACTATCTTCAGGGCATGACATGAAGATAGAACATGATACAGTGGCCTAATATACATTGTGCCCCACGTCTTCTTGTATACCAGCCGACGGCCCTGTGCTCTATAGCGAACCACTATGCTTTGCTCCAAGATATGGGTGAGTAGTAGTCATCACCTGTTTATCTTCCCCTGCTGTCTGCCGTATCGCCTTTTCTCCTTTGCACTTTAATGGATAAATTGCAACAGAGAGGGTTGTGCAGCAAGGAATGTCGCTTCATGAAACCACGTGTTCTATCTATGGTTTCTAGATAGACGTGGCTAGAAAAGCCCTCTCTCCTACTAACACGTGCTGAAAAACTTCAAGATGATTGTATTAGTGGTGATTCTCATGCTTTTAAGCATTCAAGTCGTAAGGTGTTTATAAAGAGAGACATTGAGGTCAGGGTGATATATCCAACAACCATCCATCGCTCTCAAACGTGTCAATGGAGGCAACGACGACCCTATCGTTCTAACAAGGACAATTTGAGGGGTCTTTGCGAGTAGGAGAATGATTTGGAGGGGTCTGACAGCGGATTGACGTATGGTGGACGAGTTATGCTACATAACTTATTTTGATATTCGTCCACCATATAATTACACGAGACAGACAACGATATCACTGAACAAGTTTGGAACCTCTATGGAAACACTACAGACAGAAAGTTGTATACTGCCATCGCAAGAGCTGTATAGAGCCAGGAAAGCGTGCAGATCATCTCGACTCTACATGACTTATCCGCTCTTGGGCAAACCAGCCAAGCGACAGCAGTCTGATTTCACATGTATGATGTTGGTCGGCCTGCTCTCGTGCAACAACAAGATCAGTGTGATTTGGCGAGCCGACATTTGATCTCAGCGTCCAGTATACTGTTCGTCCATATCCGTGTGGACGCTGGCAGTGATAGATTGCAGTCGAAGGCACCAAGACGAGTACGTGACAAGATATGAGCGGGACCTTTCGACGGGACAAAGCTTCATAGTTGCACAGAATGAGAGGAATATTTCAAGTAAACTTTCTATTCTTCTGATCAATGAATGATCAATCGAAAGACATAATGGCTAGCAACGCAATCTAAACCGTATGCTCAAGAACCCATAAACTCGTCGTGAAAACTCCATGCCCGCCATGATTAGCTTGCAGCAGTGAGTGAAAAAGACCAAGGACTATAAAACACAACTCTTTCTTTTGGCTTGGCTCCATACCAGGATAGCCATGAAACGCCGAGAAGACCAGAAAGAGGCATAACGAAAAGCACGAAAAAGGGTATCATCATCTACCAGCGAGAGTCACGACCAAGGGGAGCGTTGTTGGAGCTGGTGAAGCCGCCACCACGGCCGCGGCCACCGCCACCACGTCCACGACCACCGCCCCAGCGACCGTGGCCACCACCGCCGCCACCACCGTAGCGGACCATCTCAGCGAGACGGGGGTCGATGTTCTGCTTAGCCTCGGCCAAGACGTTAACAAGGTCGCGAGCCTGCTTGGAGTCTGGGAGAGATATGTCAGTACAAACTTCGTGATGCAGTCAAGGATAGGCAAATACATACTCTCAGTGGTGAAGAAGGTGATGGCAGTACCCATGGCACCTGCACGACCGGTACGGCCGATTCTGTGGATGTAATCCTCAGAGTTGTTGGGGTAGTCGTAGTTGAGGACGTGGGTAATGTTGCGAACATCTTTTAAAAGTAAGGGTTAGCATGTCTGTTGGGAGAACAGTGTGTAACAAAAGCGAGCCTTATGTCGGTCGCGTAATCTGATGAAGAGGTGTGCAATAATGATATTGACAACACTCTGTGCGCTCCATAGGAGTCGAAGCTTTTGTAGAAAAAAGCAGAAAGCAATCATAGCAATCACATGTCACAGGCCGTAGAAGATATCATGCAGGATATCTTCGAGGTCCTATCGTCTCAGATGCCTTGGAAGCGCGTAGCAAAACTACAATGCAGCGCTGCGCGGCGAAAATACCTGCATCTCACTCTCTACTGGGCAAAAAGGCGCACGAAGCGCAAAGTAGAGGGCGAGAGGTACGATGCGAAGCCAAAATGAAAAGACAAAGGCCTCGAATCGAGCAAGTTTCTCCCAAGGATCCGGAGTAAGGAACCAGTAAACTGGACGGCCTATAAGGAACATGGTTACGTATGCAAAAGGCGCACGAGTGCTCGGCGTAGAGCACCACTTTCAGATCACGCAAGTGCGAGCAATGGGGGAGGGGAGAATTGGCAGTGTAGTGGAGGATAGGAAAAGGGAAGGTGCTGTGAGTGATGGTGGAGAGGGGGGTGTTCAATCATACCGATACCACGCGAAGCCACATCAGTGGCAACCATGATGGGGCTCTTGCCCTGCTTGAATTCGTTGAGAACCCAGTCACGCTCCTGCTGTTGCTTGTCGCCGTGGATGGACAGAGCTGGCCAGCCGTCTTGTCTGAGGAAGCGAGTGATTTCGTCGGCGACACGCTTGGTGCCGGTGAAGATGAGGCACTTGTTGTCTTTGTCCTCCATGATCTTTTCGAGGTGCTTGATCATCTTGTCGCGCTTCTCGAACTCGGAAACAACCTCGACGACCTGAGTGATACGGTGGTTGGCGGAAAGGTCCATGGAACCAACGTTGACCTGGATGAAGTCGTGCTGGAAGTCCTGGGCGAGAGCGCGGACCTCCTTGGGCCAGGTAGCAGACCACATGCAAGTCTGACGGTCAGGGCGAATCTGGCCAATGATCTTGCGGATCTGGGGCTCGAAACCCATGTCGAGCATGCGATCAGCCTCATCGAGAACGAGGTAGGTGACACGGCGAAGGTTGGTCTTTCCAGACTCGAGCATGTCGATCAGACGACCAGGGGTGGCGATACACACCTCGACACCGCGAGCGAGATCTCTAATTTGCTGACCCTTAGGGACACCACCGTAGACACAGGTGTTGCGAATGCGCGATGATTTGCCGAACTTGTTAACTTCGGCCTGAATCTGGACAGCGAGCTCACGAGTGGGAGCGAGAATGAGGACGATGGGACCATCACCGGGAGAAAGGAGAGGCTGGGCGTTGATGTGGACGATCGAGGGAAGACAGTAGGTGAGGGTCTTTCCGGAACCGGTCTCGGCAATACCGGTCACGTCGCGACCAGAGAGAGCCATGGGCCAACCTTGGCACTGAATGGGAGTGGGGTTGGCAAAGCCCTGGGCCTTGACCTCGTTGATGACATAGCCGGGGAAACCGGCCTCGTCGAAGGTCTCGACGGGCTTGGGGACGTTCTTTCCCTGGACAGCGATTTGGTGAGTCTTGCGGAACTCGTCGACGTCGGCCTGGGAGCGCTCGGAGACGGTAGGTGCCTCCTTGTAGAAAGACTTCTCGAACTTGGGGAGGGTGCTCATGTCTGTGATATGGTTAGTATGATTGAGGTCGGCGATAGAACGAGAAGACCTACCCCATTGCTGGCTCTTGAGGCCGGCACCAAGCTGACCCATTCTGTCGCCGCCTTGGCCGCCGCCATAGCTGCCACCACCGTAGCCGCCCTGACTGCCACCGCCGTAGCCACCCTGACCACCGCCAGAGTAACCACCTTGGCTGCCACCGCCGTAACCGCCAGATCTGCCACTGTGATACGTTAGCATTTGATGAAGAAGTGATGGATGGATAGAGATAGATGGGAGCAAGCAGAGCTGAGCAGAAACTTATTTAAGAATCGTACCCGTCGTAAGAGCGACTGGTTGAATAGTCGCCATGAGAGCTTTGTCCATGGAATCTCGAATTGTCGTACCCGCCAGAGTAGCCATTGCTACCACCGCCGTAGCCGCCGCCGCTGCCGCCGCCACGCGAGCCGCCGTAACCACCACCGCCGTAAGACATGATGATGTGTGTGGGTGTAAGGGGGTTGTCGAAGTGTTGTGAAGTGAACTTTGCGCTCGTGTAATGCGACAAGTCCGAATGGAGGAGAGATGTAGATAGAAGGAGGGGGGTTGATGAAAAAAAGAGAGAGTGTAGAGGATGAAGGAGAGAAAAGTGAGGAAGGCGCGCGCAGGCTTGATAAAAGTGGTTGGCTGCTGCGTTTTTGCGACAGGGCGGCGACTTTCTGCCGCGCTAGCAAACGCTAGAAGAACTTTGATTGCCAAGCCTCGACTTTCTCGTCTTTTCGATGGGACGCTGACCCGGACGTTGGACCCTGTAGTCTTTCAGACTTCTCAACATATGGGGAGTCTTTTTTCTAGCAAGAGGTGAATAATATTGTACAGTGAACAAGTCATGTTACATGGCAAACACCGGACTGCCTTCTTCATCCCTCGAACGGCAAGTCTTGCAAAGGCCTTTGCCCTAGCTCCTTCTTGTCCTTCACCCATGTGCCGTTTTCCTTCTTTTGCCTCTTCACCACGTTCTGGCGAAGATGCCTCAGTTGCCTGGTATCTCTCCTCAACTCGACAAGCTTCTCCTTGGGAACGATATTCTTCCCCTCCATTCTGTCCATTAGCCTCGTGACCAAAGCGTTCAATTTTGATCGCTTCTGAGACCATCCCTGCATCTGATCCTGGGGAACCAATTGCTTGTTCATCAATTGATCTATCGCACCAATGACCGTCCTCATCAAGGTCACAACATCATGATTGTCCATGGTCTTCATCCTGCCCGAACTGCCAGAGTTGAACTTTCCAAAAGAGAGCATCGATTTGAACTTCGTGATAGAGTCTGACAGACGGTCAATCGTCTGGGCGATGACTTCTCCGTCTTGCTTTGAAATGGCCAACTCTAGGTATTGATTCAACATTTTCGGATCGGGCTCAATCTGATAGTGCTCGCTCAAGTCTAAAAGCTTGTTGGCATGCGCCATTGCTTGGGGATTCTTCTTGTCGCGACTGCAAGTACTCATAGCAATGCGGAAGGTCTTGCGATGAGGCGTCCAGCCATAGGTCGGTATCGTGTCATTTACCAAGCCGAGAGCACGACCAGACGCACGCGATTGTCGAAGAATACGCATGAAGGTATGAATGTTATCCATGTCGGGCTTGAGAGCATAGGCGGACTTGTTGGTTAGCAACTCCCAGTATGCATATGACTCTCTGTAAGCGAATGTTGCTCTGCAAGCCTCGAGGATGAGGGATAGAGAGTTGTTGCCTGCTTTGACCAGCGTGACGGATTGCTTGCCTCGGTTGTCTAGTAAGAGTGTTTGGTCGAATTCACTTTCGGGCTCCTCGCCTTCCGTGTCATTCATCCTATCCTTCTTCGCCTCGTAATGCATACGATTAGGTAGATGCTCAGCCTTCCTCATCTTGCTGCCCAATTTGGGAACCAGCCGAGGAATACCCATTGTTTGTTCAATCAGGGAGAGGACATCATCACAGTCTCTTGGCTGCAGACCAATGAGCAAGAGGCGACCCATGGCGCCAACCATCTCCTCGTTGACGGCAATGTCTCCCGACCGCCATCTTCCAACGATGTCTCCCCAAATCCTTCGGCCCTGCTGGATGGCTGTTGCCCTCAAGACAGCAATCTCGCTGTCGTCTGTCCTGTTGCCGCCTTCTAGCAGAGCGTGCTCTCTAATGGCATTCAAGATTGTAGTGTAAGTGTAAGGGTCGGCGGCGCCAGAGCCTTTTTCTGGGATTTTTGAGGCTATGCCCCAAAGAGAGTCCATGTCGTTTGCGCGTGCGCATACTCGCAGTGCAGCATTGGTGTGCATGGTTGTTGGCTTTACTCTTGAATTCTCGGCGCCGAGGGAATGATAGATGGCAAGGGCTCTCCCGAGGGTGTCTGCGGCGACTGGGGGCTCGGACAGGCCACGAAGGAGGATTACATAGGTGTGCGAGTCGGGAAACTGTGCGCGCTTCTTCATCTATGCGCTTGTCAGCTCGTGATCATGGTTCTAGTCCAAGACGAATCCTACCTCATTATAAATCTTCAAGGCAGCATTGACCTGCTTCTCGGACAACAAGTGACCGATAATGTGGTTCCAACTGACGATGCACTCCATGTCCTTGCTAGCGATACGCGTGAGACCAAGAGCCTTCTCGACGTCGCCCTTTTGGAGAACGCCACGGACATGGTCGGCAAGCTTGAGCGGGTCTGGTAGGTATTGTAGTTCTTTTCTGATCTTTTTCTCTAGAGCCAAGTTCATGTTGGGCACTTTGGCATCTTCCTGGTCTTCGCTGGGTGTGCGCACTTTGCGATGTGCATTGTTGGCGATCCAGCTCTTTTTCGGGTCATACGTCTTGGGCGGCACTCCATTAACCAGATCTGTGCGTTTGATCTTTGGGCCATCTGATGGAGTCTCGTCCAACCCTCCGGTCCGTGTGCTGTTTTTTCGCGGGCTGGCGTCCCCCTTTGACTCTGTGGTATACTGTCGGACGATTTGAGATGATCGCGCATGTGGCGCAATGCGGTTCTGGAGATACGGTCGTGGTCCCATGCTGGCTTCGGCAGCGATGGCACGAATGCATCTGAGCAAGCTGTTTCTGCACTCTGACATTGAAGTATGCGAGGATGCTCAATTCTGGGACAGAAGGCGAAATGTCCAAGGTGCCATCTCTTCTCGTCGAACTTTTGATGCACAGACCATCAGTTCGCGCGTTTGGACTCGAGTGAACATGTCCTCCATTCTTGTGCCACCAAAAAGCCATGTGCTAGAGTGGAATGCAGGCTGCGGCAGTTACACGACACTTTACAGAAACAGCCCAGTGCTCACCGAGAGCTTCAACCTGTCTACTCTCTAGTTTGGTCTCTCATCCGGAAAATACGTGCCTCTGTACAGGCTGCTCGGAACTCATAGCTGGGATTGATATTTGTCGTAATATCATGTCGAGTGGGAATATACATTATGCAATCATTTGGCAGAAACATCCGCCTACCACTCATATACCAAGCCAGTACCAAAGGTCAAGACTGGTCGACCAGTTATACCATCTTCCCTTGATCCTCAAAGTTGGCGTCTTTTAGGAGCGACTCGGGAGCTGTCGAGAGCTGAGAAATCTCGTCCAAGAGTGCAACCGTCTCTGCAGGGCTAGCAATCCATGCCGTCGTACACGCAAGCCTATTGTTTGTCAGCATGTACCGAGAAGTAGTGCCAAGAGTTTACAAACCTGGCCTTGAAATCATTTGCTCCGATTGACAAGAACTGGTCGCCGACGTGGAGAGACTTGTTTCCTTCTATTCCACCAAAGTATCTCTGACAACTCAGAACACCCCAGGACTTGTCGCCAATGTCAATGAAGACATCGCTTCCGCCTGTGAGTGTGTCAGTATCTGTACCATCGAGCGCGTATATCAATTCTTACCGTTAAAGGCGCAAAATGGCAGCCGCTTGCCGACAGGAGTCATTTCCTAGGTATTTTATGTAAGCAAATGTCGAGCAAAGCGTGTCGAATTAGCACGTACCAGTGTCTTCTGGCAGACAAGGACAGTCTCCTCCAGCTGTTCTCGCGAGAGCTTGAATCCTTCGACTGGAATTATGCCGACTGCTCTTTCTTTTCGAAGAATGTCAGCCTTGAGCCTCATGGCGTCGACACAACTACGGAGGGACTTTTCTGCAATATCCAGCAGCTCTGTCACATCCTCTTGCGTCCAGGATTGCATCTCCTGGAGCGACCACTGCTTGCGAGGGATTGCAACGAGTCTATCCGGGCTTTCACTAGCGAACTGGAACAGGTAACTCGCCTCTCCTCCAAGAACGATGAGATTCTTCTTGACATGATCTGGGAGGTCGGATGTAGCTATGGCATCGAGCAGACCGTGTAGTCTACCATAATACTTGGATGCTTCGGTATACCCAGCTGCAGTCACGATGCCGATGCGAGTGCCATTTCTCATCAGTTCCAAGATGCGAGGAATTGCTGGGTTGTCATTTGTCAGAGACTGGCCATCATCGTAGAGTGTAACATCACCATCAAATGTGACAAGGTCCAGACGGCTGTGTTTGACCAAAGACATGACTTGGGCAGTATTTAGAATCAGACGGATATCGTTGAAACTGGGAGCCACAAATCTCCTTGAACTTATGTATCGTCTCGAATCTTGCCATTCGAATGCATCCCTGAGCATGAGAGGAGTGAAGAAGACACCAACAGTCGGAACTAGCAGTTTGAGCTTGGAGTGCGTATGTGTGCCTTCTTTTTGGCGGGAGATGTGGTCGTTGATGAGCCCTTCAACATCACTCATGATTTGAGCATACCGCTCGTGGGCATTGCGAGCCATCTCGTCTGTGCCGTGTATTCCATCTTGCCCAAACAATGCGGTAGGCTGAGATAGGAGTACGAACGGGACAGCAAGGAGCCCCTTGATCCATTCGATCTAACACTGGGTTAGTAAGGCCAGGTAAGCTGAGTCGATCGGACCATGAACTCACCAATTGATCACGGCGATGAGTCTTGAAGAAAGTGTTAGTAAGCTTCATGATGTTGACATAACGGAATACGAACCTTGAGGGCATCTAAGTATAGTCAGTGTCGAGTCTCAGCATGTGACAGGCAATAGTAAACATACACTCGACACGGTATCTAGTGGTCATGTTGGCGTATTATGGCAGGTTTGTTGATGGCAAGGATCAGGAAGCAACGGAGTGTAAGGTAGAAGAAAGTGAAGGAGAAGACAGCGAGGTATGACAGAGTCACAGGGAGTCGGAGCTGGCCGACAAGACTGCCAGCAGGTTGTTGATTGGTGACAGGCATGTGATGCTGCACCCCACAGCGCTAAACAGCGGGCAGAAGCGGTGGCGCCGATCTCTCGCTCAGGAACCGCTGACGCTTGTGCCGACGCCGAAGCTTGCCTGATTCCAATCCATCATGGCCGACATCACTTTGCCCTCGTCCTTGCTGCAACCGCGCGACGACAACGAGGCAGATTCACTACTGTCTATCCTCGGACGCATTCACGATGAGCGAGGTCACTTCCGACATATCACCGAGCAAGGCTTGCAGGCCGAGATAGCTGCCAACGAGAATGATGAAGAAAGCTCCGAGACCGACGATGAGGAAGACGGTGCAGAGGTGGACGGAGTAGAGGAAAAAGATCGTCGGGAGCAACTATGGGCAGCAAGAGCCGAGATGAGGCAGCATGTCGAGTGAGTTCTTTTGGGAGGAGCATCGGTTGCTTAGCACGTCGACTTACTAACTCTTCCCAGCTCCGCGCGCAACGAAGTACTCATCGCTCTGGACTTTGTCTCCCTCTTGATCTCCAAGGACGCCCCCAAACAGGCCGATCTTACCATGTCACCCCATCTTAAGCAGTTCATCAAGCCTGGAACCCTCGCTATGGATGTATGGCAGAACGTGCCTCCCAACAAAGAGCAAGAGAAGGTGGACGACACAATCGCTCGTGGCTGCAGAATGCAATCTCTTCAAGCATCCGCTGATTCTTTGTTGGGTGCTGCGACCCGCTTGGAGAACGACGTCAGGAGAGAGACACATTATTGGGAACAAGTCTTGTCTGTCAGTGACAAAGGCTGGTCAATCTCTCGCCTGCCTCGTGAGAAACACAATCTGGGCGTCCGATTCGGCTTCTTAGAAGCTCTTGGAGAGTTTAGAGACCGTGGACTCGCTGCACTGAGATCAGACGATGATGGTAATGTTCTTCTCGACAAAGGTTTCGGAAACAACAGCAAAGTCCTGAGGGTGCGTGTCCAAAAGGGCAACAATGTTGTTGGCGTCTCGCAGATGCCAGACGTTTCAGCCGAGTCAGAGGCTACTCTTGAAGCTCGCATTCGTCACGCTAGAGACTCGTTGTATGAGGAGGAATTGTTCCATGAGATCATTCGGGAATCGCGAAGTCTGGCATCATACGGCGTCGATATGCGCGAGTCGACCGTTCGTCTTCCGACCAGGTTGTCCTCGACTGCCGCGTCACTCACATCAGATGCACAAGAAGTCTTGATTGATCTATTGCCATTGACTGAGATTGGGACAAAATCACGGGAAAAGCAGCCGGAAGACAAATGGGCTCAGACCATTGCACTGGCGCTTCGCCTGTTCCTTTCATACACCCACCGCGAGAGACTCACACGCCGATCTGAATTGCCTCCACCAATGTCCAGCGCCAGAAAGGACACACCAGTGGCAAGCATCATGAAGCCTGTGCTAACCTTATTGCAACACCGCTCCATGCTTGATGACATTGGCGCTTATCTCGAGCGCATCAAAAAGCTTCTCGATGCTGCATCTGTCGACACGATGATCGAGACCGCTGCGTTCGATCCAGCACTTTTAAGATCTGCGGAAACGATAGACACTCTCATGCAGAGAGGTTTGACGCCTCTACACTCGCGAACGAAGATATCACTGAAGATAGCGCATCTGTCAGAGGCCCTCGAGTTTGGTATCGAAATGCGTACATCCATCTCGCCGCCCGCGTTCGGCAGTGCCATGTTGGTGACTTCACCAATAGGACTATCGCGAGTCGAGATTCCGGAGATGGCAGAGCTTAAAGACTACTTGAACACAGCGATCGCAAACGCATTGGGTTATGGAATCGCGGACAAGCTGGCCGGTTGGAGTCTTAATGATAGGTGTGGCATTCTCACCAGAACCAACAGCAACGATAAGATCAGCATTGAGATCTACGGAGACGAAAATGCAGCACAGGACAGTCTTGTGTTACGCACGCCCAGAGAGAGAATCGAGTGGAAGGGCGAGGATGAGATGAAACAAAACGGCTTCTGGGAGATGGTCAAACAGCACGTCTGGGACGGAGCATGATGCCGAGAATAAATTTAGCTGCCGCGACTTTCAGGGTCCAGCGACTTTTTTTTCTTTCGCGCATGCATGGAGGGGCAGAAGTGATAGATAGCCAGATGAATAGAGCAGCATGGCAGTGAAAGAACGACGAGTCCCCTGTGAGCTGACATGGAGTGTCGTCTGGGCGGTGTCACAAACAAGTGGTGAGATTCTTGGCTTGTAGGACCGCAGTCGGACCGTGATGTTGACTGGCACTGGCCAATGTGTTGAGAGTGACGTATCACGCTGCCCGCGGTATGAGCGAGCGGATTCTTGGGGCTCTCAAGATTTCACCTCGCGGTCTGGCTGAGGCCTCTTTTTCTTGCATTCACCGCCATCTCTCCACCACGTGTCTCGACGACTCTACAAATACAGCTGACCAAGCTCTCTGTCTGGTACAGCTTCTCACGCCCTCGAATTAATACAAGCCTCCTCACATCCGCATCAAAAACACAACACAAGCGGCCTCTACCATGGCCCAGGTCAACCTCGCTCCCGCCGCAATGCCCGCGGGCAAGAAGCGCATTGCCGTCATGACATCTGGAGGTGACTCTCAGGGAATGTCTGGTGCTGTGCGTGCCGTCGTCCGTCAAACCATCGCCTCGGGCTGCGATGCATTCGCCGTCTACGAAGGCTACGAGGGTCTCGTTCAGGGTGGAGACATGATCAAGCAGATGCGCTGGGAGGACGTCCGTGGATGGCTCTCAGAAGGCGGTACCCTCATCGGAACAGCAAGATGCATGTCCTTCAAGGAACGCCCCGGCAGACTGCAAGCGGCCAAGAACATGATCGACAAGGGCATTGATGCCTTGGTTGTCTGTGGTGGTGACGGCAGTTTGACTGGTGCAGACCGATTCAGAGGCGAGTGGCCCAGTCTGGTCGAGGAGCTGGTGTCCAATGGCACTTTCAAGAAGGAGGCAGTCGAGCCTTTCAAGCACCTCAACATTGTCGGTCTGGTCGGCTCCATCGACAACGACTTGGCTGGAACCGATGCCACCATTGGATGCTACTCGTCGCTGCAACGTATCTGCCAGGCTGTCGACTACATTGATGCTACCGCCTTCTCTCACCAGCGTGCCTTCGTCGTCGAGGTCATGGGCAGACACTGTGGTTGGCTCGCCTTGATGGCTGGTGTCTCAACTGGTGCCGACTTTGTCTTCCTTCCCGAGAACCCACCGTCAGAGAACTGGGAGACTGAGATGTGCGACGTCGTGCAGCGCCACCGCAAGCTCGGAAAGAGAAAGACTATCGTCATCGTTGCTGAGGGAGCCCACGACCGTCAGCTCAACGCCATCTCGCCCAACAAGGTGAAGGACCTGCTTGCTGGCAAGCTCGGTCTCGACACCAGAGTCACCACTCTCGGCCACGTCCAGCGTGGTGGTACTGCCGTTGCCTACGACCGCATGTTGGCTACTTTGCAGGGTGTGGAGGCTGTCAAGGCCGTCCTCGACTCAACCCCCGAGACACCCAGTCCTGTCATTTGCATGGTCGAAAACAAGATTGTGCGGAAGTCATTGATGGAGGCTGTCAAGTTGACCCAGTCGGTCGCCGAGGCCATCGAACGCAAGGACTTCAAGTCGGCCATGAAGCTCAGAGGTGCCGAATTCGACGAGTACTGGACCGCATACACGACCACTGTCTCGACCGATAAGCAGGAGTTGCTTCTTCCCCAGGAGAAGGTAAGAATCTACTTCGTGTTACTTACAGAGAGTTCAGCTAACACAGACATAGCGCATGCGTGTTGGTATCATCCACGTCGGAGCCCCCGCCGGTGGCATGAACGCTGCCACCCGCGCCGCCACCGCCTACTGTCTCACCCGCGGCCACACTCCCATCGCCCTCCACAATGGTTTTCCCGGTCTCGCTCGCCATTACAAGGACGAGGAAAGCTCTGTTCGCGAGATCAAGTGGCTCGATGCCGAGAACTGGGCCAGCAAGGGTGGTTCTGAAATCGGAACTAACCGTGCTACTCCTTCTGAGGACTACGACGGTGTCTCTGACGCCCTGAAGTACCACAAGATTGACGCTCTCTTCGTTGTTGGTGGTTTCGAGGCCTTCACTGCCGTGTCCGAGCTTCGCAAGGCCAGACGCGACTACGATGCCTTCAAGATCCCCATCGTCGTTCTTCCCGCAACTGTCTCCAACAACGTCCCTGGTACCGAGTACTCGATCGGTAGCGATACTTGTTTAAACGCCCTTATCGACTACTGCGATGCCATCAAGCAATCCGCCGCCGCCTCTCGTCGTCGTGTCTTCGTCGTCGAGACACAGGGTGGTGCTTCTGGTTACATTGCCACCATCGCCGGTCTCTCCATCGGTGCCGTTGCCGTCTACACACCCGAAGAGGGCATTCACCTCAAGATGATCGCCTCCGACATTGAGCACTTGAAAGAGCAATTCGCCAAGGACAAGGGCCAAAACCGCAGTGGAAAGATCATCCTCCGCAACGAAAAGGCTTCCAAGACCTACACCACCGAGATTATCGCCAACATCATCCGCGAAGAGAGCGGCGGCAAGTTCGACTCGCGCTTCGCCGTTCCCGGACACGTGCAGCAGGGTGGTATTCCCTCACCTATGGACCGTGTTCGTGCCGTCCGTTTCGGTGTCAAGAGTATGCAGCACATCGAGTCCTTTGCCGGCAAGTCCAAGGACGAGATTGCCCAGGACCCTCTGTCGTGCTCAGTCATCGGAATCACCGGTGCCCAAGTGCAGTTCTCTGGTATGGAGAAGGTTGAGAAGGAGGAGACCGACTGGAAGGACCGTCGTCCTAAGAACGAGTTTTGGATGAACTTGGTGAGCATTGTGGATACGCTCTCAGGCCGTCCTCGTCCCAAGAAGGAGGATGCTATTGCTGCTGGTCTGCCTGCTTAAATGAGCTCCTGACTTGTTTTCTGCTTTGGCGTTCTCAATCATGATTGCAATGATTTCTTTCTTGTTTTTCCTCATTCCATATCTCCAAGTGGCTAGAAGCCTAGGAGGTGGTCATCATCATTGGTATTCTAGAAAGCTTTTTTTATTTCTCAAAACATACTTTATCTTCTCATTTCAAGAGTCGAAAAGCCAAAGAGGTCATGTGTATGTCTAACAAAGTTTCCAAGCCAAAGAAGCAAGGGGTGCAAGCAAGGAAGACATGTACTCTGGGAGTATAAAGACCTCTCTAGTTCTGCAAAATGATGTTATAGCATCGACACCCCAAGTCGCCGACCCATCCATGGTGTACGAGGTCACGATCGCCAAGGAATAGTTAAGCAGTATCTCTAGCTTGCGACAAACTGTTTCTAGAGGGCCATGAAGAAAGACACAAGGTTGTCCTATTTACGAGACGGAGATGTAAAGGCAAACCCTTAACCCAACAAGACATAAACTAGGCAGGTGTCAAGAAAAGGAGTCGGTAAAAGCACTATAGCTAGTCCCAAACACGGGAAAGTCATAGGATCAACATTCTGTCCATATGCACAGTACTATCAACTATGGACGTCGTCTCTTTCTTCGCTCTACTCGACATTTGCTATGCTTGGAAAAGATGTGCTCAGTGTTGAGGTCGTCCTTTTCGTGTCCCCTGACGATGGTAGGGTGAATGCGTTCGACAATCTTGTCAACCAGAAGATCGAGCGTTGGCGAAGATTGTGTTCCTCGTGGCGTATGGAGCTGTTATATACTTGGACGGGTGAAGTAAAAGTCCCTTGCATGGATTGGTCTGAAATGTTCGATTGGAGAGGCGTGGTATGTACAGCAAAAGCGTCCTTTCTTTATCAACAATAATATCCTTGTATTCATGAGATTCATTCTTCTAGGTCTTGCCGAAGACAAAGACACCCTTTCCAGATCTAAAGCCTTGTAATGTGCCTTGAACGGCCTTGATCAATTCATCGCCCTTGGTCTCCCATTCCCATTTCACCTCGTCAAAAGGTGTATCCTTGAATTTGCCGTTCCGTACAAGATCCAACACGTGTTCGACCGTCTTCTTCTTGTCTTCTGGGTTTGCATCTGACCACCTGCTGACCCAAAAGCCGTCGTATGAGATGTTTTTAAAGATTTGGAGGCCGGCAGGCACGGTGACAGGTTCGCGCGACATGGCGCCGTAAGTGACAATGTGTGAGTTGTCGGCCAGGATCTTGGCCATGCTGTTGACGAGTTTGCCGCCTACACAGTTCAGGGCCAGGGAGATTTGTTCGCGACCTCCATTTGTGGCTTCCTTGATGACGTTGCGGAAGGACTTGTCCATTGCTTCTGTGTCTGTGAGAACAATGTCTGCGCCCAAGTCTTTCAACTCTTGTTTCATTGCTTGGGTTGCCTCGGCATCGGAGCGATGGCGGATGATGTTGATGCTGCGGTAGCCCCAGAGTTTTGCGAGTTGGATTGCTGCTCTGCCCACACCTGAATTGGCGCCGTTCTGGATGAACCAGTCGCCTTCGTTGAGTGGTACAAAGTCTTTGAGCATGCGGTAGGCGGTACAGGGGTTGACGCTGACGGTGCCGGCCTGGAGAGGTGTGAGGCCTGACTTGTCTTCGATCTTGAGGAGGTTCTCGGTGGTGGTTTGGGCGTGGGTGCGCCAGGTGCCGAAGCCGGGGCTGCGCATGATGGCCCAGTCGCCTCGTTGGAAGCCCTTGACGCTTCCTCCGGCCGAGATGATCTCGGCGACGCCTTCATTGCCTCCTACGGCCGTGGGTTCTGGGGCTCCGAGAGTGGTGCTGAAGGAGGGTTTGGAGGGGTAGACGCCTTGGATCTGGTTGACGTCTGCTGGGTTGATGGGCGAGGCGAGGAAGCGGAGGGTGACGAGGTCTTTGTGGGCGGGAGAGATGCTGTGGGCGTGGAGGCGGAGGACGTCTTTCGGCTCGCCATAGTTGGTGAAGGCTAGTGCTTTGGCTTGCTCGTAGCCGTAGGCGCTGAGGTGACGGCGTGTGATGGATGTCGTCGTGGGACGGGCGAAGGGTAGGCGTAGGCTTGTGCTGCGTGTGCTCAGGCGGAGCGACATGATGTGTGTTGTCGTGTAGTGCGAGAAAAATGCTGAGAGCCTTCTGCTCGCTGGAGCTGCACATCAACAGTGACGTCGAGGCTTTGACCATGGCTGCCGAAAACACCGACCATCTCCCGCTCCATCCACATCTCCTTCTTGACTTGTTGTCATCATCAAAATATTCTGTCGGTCCAGCATGAAACCATCAGCATCCATGGTGCCATCATCTTCATAAATGCCCGAGGGCGACGACTTCCTTGACAAATGGCCATAAGAGACGAATCGACCATCACCACAATCTGTTCCATGCCCTCTTTAGGACCTTGGTGACTTTCTTGATGCACCCCGCCTTCTCGCCTTTTTTTCTCGGTGCTTCCGCTCTCAACCGACTTGAGTCGCAGTCGCACGTCGTTTGGCCTCCTGATCCAACACACGGCCCGCCGCTCACACAGGCGCACTCCACGAATCTGGCCACTCGAGTCTGTTGCGGTACCCGTCTCAAGACGAGATGCACCACACTTGATTGTGGTGTGTCGAATGCCGACTGGAAAGGGTTCCCTGCCGCCTGCGACGCTTCGTCCACAGCCTCCTGTACAGCTTCCATGCTTGGGTTTGTGAGGTTCGAGTCTGCCATGTTTTGACCTGAGATGCGCTCCAAGCTCGACATTATGAGTGCCTTCGACTGGAGTGGTAGTGTGGAAAGGGTAATAGCAATTCCCAAGTCTTGCGATAGTCTTCACGCCGAGTTCTGAAGGCAGTCACAATATTTTGTTCGTGAGAAGATATCTGAGACATTGTATTCTGTGACCACCAGTCTCTGGCTCTCGACATAGCGAATGGGAGAGTCATCTTCCAGGCACCTACATACAATTGAGGTGTTTTGCGACACTTCGTCCAAGTCGACACATGGACGAACTCACAGAGCTGATCATCGAATGCCATCGAAATTCGAGCCATCACCCTCGAGTAAGAGGTAAGTCAACCCTGTTGCCTATACCAGACCTCCTGTCATGACTTGTTACCATCGTGGCTTCATTGTTAGGTTGGTTGTGTTTCGTTGGTCACGAGTTGCTGCCTGGGTGCAGAAATTTTATATGCCTCGATTCCACTCGCGTACCGCTCAGCTATCGAAATCCAGGCTTTGCACTGGTCGAATCAGAGGCCAACATATCGAATGAACAGAATGTCTCTCACACAACAGGCGTGTGATCGTTTCGACTTTTGTGACTGAATGCAGATACAAAAAGAGCCCATCGTCACCCTCCGTCTCTCCTTCTCTCATCCCACAGCGATTCTTCGTAACTGCTACAAGTCGAGAAAACGCACGTAAAAAGCTCAGGTATATCGAAGCTAGGTTCACCAGCCTCCCCTTTCGTATACCATACTCTACCATCTACCTCTCCCATCCTGCACAAACAAAATGGCAACTGTCAACCCTCTCCTCCTCAAGGGCAAGAAAGTCTGCCGCTTCACGAAGTGGCTCCTGAACACACAAACAAAGCTGCGTACCGCCATCAACAGGTCCAGCATCACAACTCTCACCACCACCACCACCACCAACACCCACGACAAATCCTGCTCTCACGAGAGCAGCAAAGCCAAACAACAACGCCGCGTCCACAACGAAATCTTCGGATGGACAAGCGACGCCTGGGATGAGACGTGCATGGACTCCACCTCCACAACAACCTGCCTCTACTCGCCAGCACCCACCACCCCATCAACAGGGTGCATGAGCAGAGAAGAAGCTTCCAGACGCGCCGATGACTATACGATCCGCCGTATTGAGAAAGCTTCCATGCACAACACTACCCGCCACCCCCGTGGCAGAAGAGCATATATCAGAGTTGGAGGATATTGACCTTGTCATCTCTAAAGATGCTTGTGTCTCGCGACGGGGTTTCTTGTAACTCTTTTTCCCCGCTGGATGGCATCAAATTCCCAGTGGGGTTTTAGTGAGGCAAGGTCACTCTGTGCGTAATGTTTAATAGGGTTTACGAACCTGTCTTTTTTTATTGCAGTTAGAAGTACTTGGCAGTTACAGTACTTGCGCATCATCATAGCGTTGACTTGAGAATGAAGAATACTATTGGAGCAAATGTGTTTCCCCTTGACCTGATGTGTGAATGTGTAGTGACCTGTGATTTGACTGTGCCTGTGCCTGTGTAGGTACCTATGCTGTTGATTTCTATATGCAGCTCCAACACAACACTGTCGGATTGTTACCACTATAGAAATTGCGAAGCTATGATAATGACAGCTTCGTCCATTGAGAGTCTCTCAACAATCTTTCCGGCCTAACAGATCATCCTTACGAGTGGTTGTATTGAGAAATCAATTTTCGTCATTATTCATTTACTACTGACACCGTTCCAAATAGAAGCGAATCGTAGTCCTAGATTACTCCACGCCTCGACGCCCATATCACTTCTCGCACTCTCTTCGATCAAGGCAAGCTCAAGAACAGAGCCAGCATCTTAGGGAACGATGGCGTGCCAAGACCAGTAACTGGATCCCAGCCCTTGCTGGCGGTAAAACCAGCAGTACCACAGCCCTGGTTGCCTCCCTGTGTGACATCATTCAACACCTCGGGATGAGCATAGAGCGTGGGGTTGATGAAACCGATACTGCTCTTGCCAGCCTGGAGACGTCTCTCGTTGATGATGGTGAGAACAGAGCCAAAGGTGGGCGAAGATGCAGAAGTTCCGTAGACCAGAGCGAATGTGCCATCGATGGCAACGATATAGTTGGCACCGTTTGCACTGACATCGGGGAAGCCGCGAGTCTTCTGAGTGTTGTTGAAGCGATCGGCACCGTATGGTGGAGGGAAGTTCTTGAACCACGACTTGACGGCCGAAGACTGGTAGCTGGGGAGGTCGAAGACGTTACTGAAACCACCACCAGAGTAGATGACAGTCTCACAGGCTTCCTCGGGTTGGGTGCCGCTAGCAAGAGCGGTGATGATGTTTGTGCCCGGAATAACCTGGGTTGCTCCGACAGCTGTCACATAAGGGCAGGTGGCAGGGAACGAGGGGTTGAAACGACCGCTCTTGCCAGAGTTGTAGGTGCCGTTGGCGTTCAAGCACTGGCCGCCATTGCCGGCAACACCATAATCACCCGAGCTGTAAAGGACAGAGGTACCCATCAGACCAAGCTTCATGTACTCATCACATTGACGCTTCTCGTAGAATGGGGTGAGATCAGCCTCGTTGTAGCCATATGACGTGCTGATGACCTTGGCAGGTGCGAATGTGCCGCAGTTTTCTTTGCCTTTGTAGCCGCCTGCGTATGTGTCAGGGTAGATGCCATCTTGCGTAGGGTCATCACCGCCTTCGTATGTGCAATAAGAGGCATCGATGGCGTCAAGGAAGTTGTTGAACGATGCACCCTCAACCTAGAGCAAGAGGTTAGCGCTTCCCCAAGGAACGGCATGTACAGGGATCTCATACCAAATCACCAACTTGGTATAGAGTGACCTTCTCGGGGTAGACCAGAGTCATGGCGTACTCCAAGTCAAGGTTACTCTCGCCATTGAAGTTGAAGCTCATGTTGGTCTGTTGAACAACGGCTCCATCGATCAGATCGGTAATGGGTCTGTCTCCGACTTGCTTCTCCGAGAAGTTGGCAAAGAAGAGATCAAGATCAGATGGAACGTAGGCCTGGGGAGTGTACTCGACGATTCCATAACTGTTCTTGACACTTTTGCCGGTGCTCTTGCCAATATTGTAAAGAGCCTTGAGACAGTTGGGTGTAATCTGCTCATCACACTGTTCGAGCTCCATGATGAACTGCGACTTGTTGATGTACTTGCCCAGATGGGGCGTGCTCCAACTGCCAGGTTGACCAATCTCCTTGCCAGTATCGGGGGTTACATCACGCTTCTCAACCTTGTCAGATCGGTCTGTGACTCTGGTATCGAAGTGCAGGGAAGGAGTGACAAAGTCGATGTGGTCCTTGAGATGCTTGGGAAGACTGTATTCGTCACAACCAATATGGGGATGACCAGTAGTATCGTGCTCGTAGACATGGTACTTGGTGTTAAACAAGGACTCTGCTTGGTCGACCGAGGCTTCGAGGTTGATCCAGCCTTTGCCCTGACTCAACTTGACACTATCGGAAGAGATACCAGAAGCAATAAGCCAGTCCATAACAGAGGAGACGGTCTCATCACTAGGTGCGAAGTGATCTGCCACTTCTTGTGCAGTCCAGTGCTGGCCATACTTGGAAGACTCGGGATGGCTGACTTCATGCAGGTATACTGCACCCTGATCGAGGTTGCGTTGCGTCAATGCAATCTTCATGGGTATCAACGCACGACGGTCGAGACGCTCGCCCTTGCTCCAACCCATGGGAGCAGCATCACGCTTCTCATGGACGACATAGTTTCCCGTAGGTGAGGCGAGGACGTAGGATATCAACACACTCAGGCTGAGCAAAGAGAGATGCATGATAACAGAAGAACGACAAGGCAGAATGTGCCTTCCAAAAAGTCAAACAAGAAAGAGGATGGAAGATGGGATAAACCTTGACTATGCGGTGGTTGTGTTCAGTTCTTATAAACTATACTCTACTACTCCTCCTTCCTCTTAGAGATAGTAAAATTCAGGGGTCGTCGCCAGGGACCACACGATAAGTTATGGCTGTGCTGCCCGCCATATTGCCCTGGAAGCATGATGTGTCCGGATGATATGGAAGCTGTACAGCCCTTGGAAGGCGGATATAGGGTCATGCCAGCTAGTGCTCTGTTGGGAAGGAGGATAGAATGATCATAGACGCCATCGAACCACTAGCCGGCGGCATCTCAAAGGTACCTGGACGAGCTCCCGTGTGGAAAGCTTCCTTTATGCTTGTGTGGGCAGTCAAGCGGTCACTTGAGATGCACGAATTGAGAAGGTCGATAGCATGGGTGGGAACCAAGGCAAGTGGGCGCTCATGGCGAAAGCACGCGAGCAGACGTCGCCGATTGTGCCGCGGTCGGAGGGCCCCACCCCGCTTCGAGGAGCCAGCTGGTAGATGCACCCACAGCTGGCTCGTACAGTGGTTGCTCTTGCTAGACACGTTTCTGATCGTCGAAAGAAGTTTATTTAGTCATGTTTATCTTTCGAGGAGAGCAGCTGGAAGTCCTGATCGTGGCCACTTTGATATGTAGCCAAATACTCAGGGATTTGACTGCACCTCAAAGATGTTGTACGTTTGCTATCCATGCACGGTATTGAGGGGGGTTCTCGATGGTGGGGGTGCGACTATTGACAACCCTATCTACTGCATAATGTAGATAGAAGTGCGGGAGCCAGTTGGCTTGACATTTGACCCCGATGCTTCTCTGTGTGATAACGCTTTCGTTAAGCTTCTGCAGAAGGCTTGTCCTAATAACTGTCTCGGTAGTCAGTGGAACGATAAGAAACTGCCCCATCAGAGTCCAGAGCGGAATCAAACAAGCTTGTAAATGCAGATCAATATCGGTCCTTCAAGCAGACTAGATAGGCGAGGGACGATCAGTTTTTGTAGGCTCAATGAAGACTCGTATTGTGGGAACACGGATATAACTCTTTGAATGTATGTACATGGAGGTTTGATAATTGCGATACCCTGCCTTATCTGTTTAGCCGTCTCGAGAGCGAGAAGAAAGCTGGATGAAAGAGAAGGCACCTTCAATCTTAGATGAAATGTCCTTGGTATCTCTCAGGGGGCGATTTGCTCGCAGTCGAATCTCTTGAGCTGTTCATCATGGGACTTACATCAGGAGAGCCGATCCTAGGAGACATGGTCATGGATGAAGGTGGTGAAATCACACTTCTATCATCATAGTTGTTCCAGCTCAT
This sequence comes from Aureobasidium sp. GC_Fusr_1, assembly GCA_026538705.1. NCBI lineage: Eukaryota > Fungi > Ascomycota > Dothideomycetes > Dothideales > Saccotheciaceae > Aureobasidium > Aureobasidium sp. GC_Fusr_1. Next base: position 29,564 of record JALPCE010000223.1, read on the forward strand.
GATGTGTCGACTGTGCTGTCTTCTGCGCACTTCATCTGCAAGACTGCTCTGCCCATGACTATCGTAGGCGTTCAAAGCATATCTTCCCAGAACGGGTGATTCGTCAACTTGTGGCGACATTGGTGTCTTTGGTGCCATTATAGGACTTGCATCCAGTTCGACTGGAGCAGGGCCGACATTCGCTAAAGGATATACGGGTCTGCCTTCCACTTCTGCTAGACCAGTCGAATTGTAGGTAGCTGGTGTCGGCGCAGGCTTATCGTACTTGGCTGCCAAAAGTCCGTTTACAGAATCTTCTCTGGTGAGCTGAGACTCGTCGAGTGGTACTTGCTTCGGCGCTGTCGTATGTCCTTGATAGAACCCTGTATTTAGTTTAGCGATGGTCATGAAAAGGGTACGGCCCAACTTACCTCCGAGTGCTGCAAATAGCGAGTCGCCCTTCGAATGAGACTCCGTTGGACCTCGTGGAAGGCTCTGGGTGGCTTCTCTTCTCTCTTCTGTCTTTCTGCGCCGGCTGCGCAGGCAGAAAAATACAAGCAGAGCAAGAAGGATTAGAAGAGCCAAGCCACCAATCACACCTCCAACGATAGCCCCGATAGGCATGCCCTTGGAGTCACGCGACGGGTCAGAGGAGGTTGTCGGTAGGGCATCTGCTGGTGGAACGACTTGAGCGTTGCGGTTCAGCAAGGCGACTGTCACATAGTTGCTTCCTGAAGTACTCGAATAGCCATCTGCTGGGAGATTGGATTTCAAATAGCAAATCCCCGAATCAGTTCCTACAAACGTGAATCCTGCGCAGGCTGCAAAGCTGTCGCATGCTGAAAAGCATTTGCCGAATCCTCCCGTACTGACAGTTGTGGAGTTGAAAGAATCGTAGGAATTGTCGGCATTGCAACGAATAGAGTATTGGACTTTGTTGGGGTCAATGTACGTTGTCATGTTTGCGGCCGGACATGTCAAGCCCGTTGCCGTGGGAGTCGCGCTAGTTGCGGTGCTACTAGCTGCTGAAGAGGGCATCATTGTTATAGAAGACATTGGAGTCTGAGTCGAGGCGGCTGTTGATGTGGAAGTTGGGCTTGGTTTGCGTGTAGTGGCTGAAGAGGTAGACAGAGTGCTGCTGGAGTCTGGACATGTGGCGCCAGGGTTGCAAGGATCGATGGAACAACAGCCTCTAAAACCATTCTGACAGACGTAGTAAGCGCCTCCGGGACAGCTTTGCCGATAATGAAGACCATTTGGTTGCATTGTGCCGGATTGGGGATCAAGACGTCTCAATAGTGGTTGTTTCTTTGGAGCAGTATTTGGGTTCAGTGTTGTGCGAGAAAATTGGGCATAGTGAGTGACGAGGCCGTGCGAAGTGATGAAAGAAGAGAAGTGACGACGGTGGCCGGAAATGTGAATTGGCAAGACAAAGAATGAGATTGAGCGACGGCCAAAGAGACGCAAACGACAGCTCTCTCCAGGAGGATCAAACTGAGAGTCTACCTACGTACACGGTCATCAGACGCGGGCTTCCGCGCAAGACCTTGAAGCGGCCTTATGGGAGTACGAGGAATGTATCACCTGAAGCATTCAATCGGTTCCATGCCTTTTGTGACATTGACGCCAGCACAATGGCTATGTCTCTGGCTGTTGCATGATGATTGGACAGGACTAGCGTCGCATCGCAACAGTGTACATGCTTGCAAAACAGATACCTGAGGACCCATCGCAAATAGAAATGAATCTCATCAAAGAGTCGATGGACGTTGGAGGAGTTGCTGGCGGCATCGGGCAAGAAGCGCAACATGGCAGGCGCTCGGACCAATCGAAGAACCGAAGCATCCAGAATTCGTGTCTGGTAACCTCGGACGAGCTCTTGGGCCCTGTCGTATATTTTTCCACACGACGTCGCCGTCTTACTCACTTTCATCTCGTCTGCCATTTGCTTTGTGGAGTAACAGGAGCAAACGGGTTCATATTCAATCTTTGCATTTTTGTTCATTTGCCTCCAACATGCAGCGCGCTTTCACTTCTCGTGCCAGGGCCTCTGCCCTTTCGGCCTCCAAGCTACGTTCGGTTTCCCTGCAACAGCAGCGTTTCGCACACAAGGTACCTACGCCTGCAATCTTCTCTACACCACACGCTGACCACCGCATCTAGGAGCTCAAGTTTGGCGTCGAGGGCAGACAGGCTCTGCTCAACGGTATCGACACCCTCGCCAGAGCCGTCGCCACTACCCTGGGTCCCAAGGGTCGCAACGTCCTCATCGAGTCCAGCTACGGCTCACCCAAGATTACCAAGGGTATGCGCAACTCCACCATGAAGAAGCTTCGTGCGACCAGTTGATGGCTAACACCATTCCAGACGGTGTCACTGTCGCCAAGGCCGTTGTCCTCAAGGACAAGTTCGAGAACCTCGGTGCCCGCCTCCTCCAGGATGTTGCCAGCAAGACCAACGAGGTTGCTGGTGACGGTACCACCACCGCTACTGTCCTCGCTCGCGCCATCTTCTCCGAGACCGTCAAGAACGTCGCCGCTGGATGCAACCCCATGGACCTGAGACGCGGTATCCAGGCCGCTACCGAGGCCGTTATCCAATACCTCCAGGCCCACAAGCGCGATGTCACCACCAGCACTGAGATCGCCCAGGTCGCCACCATTTCCGCCAACGGCGACACGCACATTGGTGCTCTCCTCTCCAGCGCCATGGAGAAGGTCGGCAAGGAGGGTGTCATCACCGTCAAGGAGGGCAAGACCATTGAGGACGAGCTCGAGATCACCGAGGGTATGAAGTTCGACCGCGGGTTCATCTCGCCTTACTTCATCACCGACACCAAGTCGCAGAAGGTTGAGTTCGAGAAGCCCCTCATTCTCCTCTCCGAGAAGAAGATCTCGGCCGTCCAGGACATTGTCCCCGCTCTCGAGGCTTCCCAGCAGCTCCGCCGTCCTCTCGTCATCATCGCCGAGGACATTGACGGCGAGGCTCTTGCTGTCTGCATTCTCAACAAGCTCCGTGGCCAGCTCCAGGTCGCCGCCGTCAAGGCTCCCGGCTTCGGTGACAACCGCAAGTCCATCCTCGGCGATCTTGCCGTTCTGACCAACGGTACCGTCTTCACCGACGAGCTCGACATCAAGCTCGACAAGGCCACCCCCGAGATGCTCGGTTCCACCGGATCCATCACCATCACCAAGGAGGACACCGTCATTCTTAACGGTGAGGGCAGCAAGGACCAGGTTGCTCAGCGTTGCGAGCAGATCCGCGGTGTCATTGCCGACCCTACCACTTCCGACTACGAGAAGGAGAAGCTCCAGGAGCGTCTCGCCAAGCTTTCCGGTGGTGTTGCCGTCATCAAGGTCGGTGGCTCCTCCGAGGTTGAGGTTGGTGAGAAGAAGGACCGTCTCGTTGACGCTCTCAACGCCACTCGCGCTGCCGTTGAGGAGGGTATCCTCCCCGGTGGTGGTACTGCCATGATCAAGGCTGCCGCCAATGCCCTGAACGACCTCAAGCCCGCCAACTTCGACCAGCAGCTCGGTATCAGCATTGTCAAGAACGCCATCACCCGCCCCGCTCGCGCCATTGTTGAGAACGCCGGTGCCGAGGGCAGCGTGATCGTTGGCAAGATCATGGACGAGTTCGGTCAGGACTTCAACAAGGGTTTCGACAGCGCCAAGGGCGAGTACGTCGACATGATCGCTGCCGGTATCCTCGACCCCTTCAAGGTCGTCCGCACTGGTCTCAGAGACGCTTCTGGTGTTGCCTCGCTCCTCGGTACCACTGAGGTTGCCATTGTCGAGGCACCCGAAGAGAAGGGTCCTGGCGGCATGCCTCCTATGGGTGGCATGGGCGGTGGCATGGGCGGTATGGGCGGCGGCATGTTCTAAGCCAACCGCACCTTGAGAAGAGTCGATGATACCCCAAATTTCCTTTAGCCTCTGACGGGCACTCACGTTTTTATGTACTGTAGCTAAAAGCCCTGTGGCATTTCTGCCGTGTCGTTAATGTACAAACATTTCTCCTCTCTTAGGTTGCATAGCAGAGGGTGGGTCAGCGATATATATCTGTACGAATAGATGTTCTCTCTCCAATCTCTGCTCGGCCAACTGTGATAGAAAGTCGTTCATCTGAGATGTCAGGTCGAGTGATTGAAATGAGGCTAAATCGGCGTCGTCATGATTCAATGTCACGTGTGTGGACCAGGAGAGGAAGTCGCGGAGAGGACGGGGGCCACGGCGCACGGGAGGGGCAGCAAGCTCACACGCCAGCACCACAAGTTGTTGTCTACCACAACCCTGCACCTGCACCAACCTACGCTCCTATCCGGTACGTTGCCGCCCTCGCCTGTACACGCGTACAATGGCAGCCTGTCTTGCCAATCCGCCCTTGCTACAATGCTGTTGCCTCCACCTGGCCCTACTTAACACTGACGGCTGACACCGCTCCCACAGCCATCATCGTGTCTTAGACCTGCTAGACAGATAATCACAATGGTATGTCCCTCCGTAGCTACCCGATCGACCAGCATGCTAACATGACCATCTCTAGGCCCAATCAGGGTATGTCCACCTCGATCCTCAACTCCCGTCCTGACTGCGGCCCAAGCACGAACCATGGCGCTGATAACCCACCCACAGTGTTTCCGTTGCACCCGAGTGCATCACCGCATTCAACGACCTCAAGCTCGGCAAGTCGACCAAGTGGATCATCTACAAGATCTCGGACGACTGGAAGGAGATTGTCGTCGAGGACTCATCCACCGAGGCCAACTACTCCGTCTTCCGCGAGAAGCTTCTCAACGCAAAGAGCAAGGACCGAAGAGGCAACGAGGGCATTGGTGGCAGATATGCCGTCTACGATGTCGAGTACGACACTGCTGGCGAGGGCAAGAGGTGCGCAATCCTCAACTTGTCTTGCCGCCGCATACTGACGCCCGCCGCAGGAGCAAGATTACCTTCATCGCCTGGGTCCCTGATGATGCATCGCAATACGTGAGCCCATGTCTCGTCCGACCATCTACAGCCACACGTACTGACCGCTCCAACTCCAGCCCCGCATGATGTACTCGTCCTCCAAGGAAGCCATTAAGCGCTCCCTCAACGGCCTTGCCGCCGACATTCAGGCCAACGACCCCGATGACATTGAGTACGAGAGCATCGTCTCCAGAGTCGCCAAGGGCCGCTAAACGTCTCATCTTTCCGAATCCCTTAATCTCTGCTTTACCCGGCAAAAGAGCAGCAGTGTTTGCTTGACACGTGGAGCAGTTTTCTTTTTATAAAGCAAGAAGCGCATACAGACGACGTTGGAGAGTGATGACGAGTGCTGCCCCAGAAATAGCCCATGTTGATCGAGGCTTCCCATAGAAATACTTATGAAAGCACTGCTTCATGCATTGCAATGGCCGCGTCGCCAGCATGTATAGTCGCATATGAGCATGTTGTCTTTTTTACCCTTCTTTTACTGTTTCACGTCCAGTGACTTGGTCTTCCACTACTCAATTGCTTCATATGACTCCGCTTCCAATGTTCCATGTATAAGTCAGAGTGCACATCACATGCACAAGTTGGTCATAAACTGTGCTACGTCATTTTGTGAACAGCAAACAACCTATCCACAATCCACGTGGGCAAGAAGCCAGACTTCTCGGAAGTCCTCGAAGCACTCTTCCACACCTATTTACCTCTTGATCGCTCGGTCTCGTATTGTGGAGATCTATCTGCACTGATCTCACCGAGCAAGCTTTACGATGTTGCCCTACATCAACGCCTGTGAGTGCTACGTGAATTCTGGCTCCGCATGGGTAAAAGCATAGCTTTACTGACTTGAGCTTATAGCGTTTGTCTACGTGGCTGGCAAACTGGGCGCAGCACCCGATGAGTGTATGTCCCGGTGAATTGAGCTTAACATTAGGCCGACTGACAGTGCATAGTGAAACTCATCTTCTCCTTTCTGTTGTCATATCCTCTGGCTGGAGTACTCAAACGTATTCCCGACTCGAGACCTGCGCAGAAGAATGCTTTCATCATTGCGTATGTATCAACTTGTGGCCCCTTTCGCTCTACTCTACTAACTTCGACAGTGTTTCCATGTTCTACCTCGTCGGTCTCTTCGACTTGTGGGCCGGTCTACGTACCATCCTGATCAGCTCTGTGGGTGCATACTCGATTGCGGCATACATCCAAGGACCTTATATGCCATGGGTTGGCTTCATCTTTCTCATGGGACACATGTCTGTCAACCACATCTATCGCCAGATTCTCAATGACCCTAGCACTGTCGACATCACCGGTGCCCAGATGGTCTTGGTTATGAAACTGACGGCCTTCTGCTGGAACGTCTACGATGGCACACTACCTGAAGCCTCGCTGACCGACCACCAAAAAGACCGCGCACTGAAGAAGTTGCCTAGTCTGCTTGATTATGCTGGTTTCGTGTTCTTCTTTCCATCGCTGTTCGCGGGTCCTGCTTTCGACTATGTGGACTACAGAAGATGGATCGAGACAACCATGTTTGAGCTTCCTGATGGTGTTGATCCTTCCAAGGCGCCGCCGACTCGCAAGCAACGTAAGATCCCGCGCAGCGGTACACCTGCAGCATGGAAAGCAGCCTTTGGTCTTCTCTGGATCTTTGCTTTCCTCCAGTTCTCTGGCTACTACTACACTGATTTCTTGCTCTCCGACGTTTACAAGGAGTATGGTATTCTTCGTCGCGTCTGGATCTTGCATATGCTAGGTGTCACCACCCGCATGAAGTACTACGGTGTTTGGTCTCTCACCGAAGGCGCTTGCATCCTCTCTGGCATTGGTTACAAGGGTATTGACCCCAAGACCGGAAAGGCCGACTGGAACAGACTGCAAAACGTGAAGCCTCTTGCCATTGAGCTGGCTCAGAACAGCCATGCCTACCTCGGCAACTGGAACATCAACACAAACTTGTGGTTGAGGAACTACATGTACCTGCGAGTCACGCCCAAGGGCAAGAAACCCGGTTTCAGAGCCAGTATGGCTACTTTTGTTACCAGTGCATTCTGGCACGGATTCTATCCTGGCTACTACCTTGCCTTTGTGCTCGCGAGCTTCATCCAGAATTCTGCAAAGAGTGAGTCCTGGATTCCCAATCTTCGAGAAAGAACTGTGATCACTAACCTCTGCAAACAGACTCACGTCGCTTGATCCGTCCCTTCTTCATGAGTCCAGACGGCACAAAGGCCCTGCCTTCGAAACGCTACTACGACATCTTCACCTGGCTATGCACTCAACTCGCCTTCTCCTTCACAGTCGCCCCCTTCATCTTCCTCGGCTTCAGTGACTCTCTCTTGGTCTGGCAGCGCGTCTACTTCTACACCATTGTCGGTGTCACTGCTTCTTCTCTATTTCTTCTGTCTCCCGGAAAGCAGTTCCTGCAGCAAAAGGTCAAACAACACTCCAAGCCTAGCGAGGAGCAGGCCAAGAAGGATCTGGAGAAGGAGAGCAGAAACCCGACTCTGGGTTTGCCAGATGATCCTGGCCGTGCTTGGGATGAGATGGTCGAGGAGATTATGGCCGAGATTCAGGAGAGAAAGAGAAAGGGATTGCCTATCCCTGCAAAGTTGAGACAGGAGGCTGAGGCTGTTGGAAAGAAGGTCACTTAGCCTGAGAAGAGAAAGCAGATTCGAAAGGATACGGTGGCAGGATGCATGAAGAAGAGGAAACAGCAAAAGTGGTTGCGACACACATCGTCGAGTCCATCATAGGAAAATAGCATGACGAGTATTGCACTAGAACGGCGAATATGGCGAAAAGTTGTTGAGTCATTGTGAATTAGAGGAAGAAATGCTCAATCGGACAGGGTCAGGGTCAGAACATGAGATTCTTCATTTGTATACATCAATTTGATCATCATCGTTGATCCACGAGCTTTTTTGACAAAGAATACCTGTATTGAAGCAATGGAATAGTGCTCGGATGGCTCTCGATTTGTATTGCTGCTAATGCCGTCTGTCTAGAGCATCGTGACAAAGCTCCGAGTGTTCCGACAGAGCCTTGTAATATAGGCAAGTCTGAATTTCTTTCAAGTCGTGTGCTGTGTGGTGTCTACCAGGAACACACCTCCTTGACCATCCACTTGTAATCTCCATAGGTCAGAGTGTTGCCCTCTATCACCCTCTCGGGGGTAAATGCCAACGAGACGGGTAAATACAGATCACCCAATCTTGCAAGGCGTTCCCAACCACCTCTGGTGTCCTTTTCTGGCGCTTCGAACTTCCAGCGCTCGACAGTCGTTTGCTCACCAACCTTCAGGATGGCTTGACAATGTTCACCCACGCGAACAACACGGCCTTTGGCTTTGTGCTCAGGATCGTCGAGATCGATGACGACACTCCATCGTGTACCTTCTACAGCAGAGGCAGAGTAGTCGACCCACACTTCTTCGTAGGGTTGCTCTGAGTTTGTGAGAGGGTTGTACATTGCGCCGAGTTCAAGAGTTGTGTTGTTGGGTTGGGGGTACATATCGCCCTGATCAGGTCCAGGAGTGTCGGTGCGATTGTCGATCCAGTGGGAGAATGTGGAGTGGCAGACAGATCTTGATGAGCCGTCTGCTGGTGGAGGTGGGTTGGAGGGATGATCTAGTGATGGTCCTTCGATAATAGTGCTCGTTGATGTACCAGCGATTCCCCAGTCGAGGAGACTCGATGGGCCGCCTATGAGGTCGTCAGTCGATATTGAAGCAGGCGATGAGTATGAGAACATGGCAGTGATTGCAAATGCAAAACAGAGATTCTACTTGAGTAGAAGACTCGATCTAGACTATGGAATTCGAACTCACCTTCGTTAGGCAATATCTCTCCTGGTTTGCAGGAGATGCGAACATCGACAAAGTGGCCTCGCGAGCTAGTCAGGACCAGCGTGGAAGTTGGTTCTTGGAGTTGGCGATCATCAGGTAGCTGAGGGAACATATGAGCGTCTGCGCGTCAATAATGGATCGAGATACACACCCATCTAATGCCTCTTCTTTCGGAGATGCCTGGCTCATTCCTCTGTGGTTCGGCCATGGTTCGCGTTGGAAGGGTGGCTGACAGGTGGAGAGATTGAGGTTGGTTCGTGTTTTGGGCGGGTTGCTTGTTTTGAGCGGCCTTCCTTCTGTTCTTTGGGTTCTTCTTTGATTTAGTACTTGTAATGGTGGATTTGTCATTGTCGTGATTCATGGTGATGTTGCGATAAGGAAGAGTGAAGGAGGCGACAGCAAATGGCTTGGGCCGTCTTGATCTGTGTTTGGGGTTAAGGTGCGAGTGGATGTCGCGAGCAGTATCAACTCCACTGAAGAGCCTGGGCTGCTTTCTCTTGTCAAGATTGGACGTGTTGAAGAATAAAGGGTGTGTGAATGACTGCATGTTGAAACGCAGCCAGACGATTGTGAGAAGACAAGGAGACACGGACAATATTTGCGTCTTGGACAAAGACAATAGGGAAAAGCGCTGTCAAACACTTACTCTGGCCAAAGAGAGTGGAAAAGTGGAAAATGGCAAGACCGAGAGGGTGGCAGGTGCAAGGCCAAGAGGGAAGTGTCATGACAGAGCCGACGCGACCAAGATTGAAACAAACGCGTCTTCCTGGAAGCCGTCGCTCTTTTCTGCTAACCCCATGCACATCGTACATACCACGTAGCCAACATGTCCGACAACGGCGACGAGAACGACCAGGTCTACAACAACAGCCACCGCGCATTCTTGCAGTCCTTCCTTTCTCGTGCCACGCTTACTTTCGAACAAGCTCGCCCCATTGTTGCTGCCATTGAGAACGCTCAAGGTAGGCAGCCCTCATAGACACTTCATACAACGACTCACACGTACAAGCACAAGATGGCCGCGACATCCAACCCGCCGACATCACCGAACAAGACGTCTCGACCTACATCAACGTGACCAATGCCGCCATCTCTCGCTTCGACCTGGAAATCAGAGACACCCTCTCCCAGCACGACCGGTCCCGCATCTACGCTCTCGTAAACGTCTCGTCCGACTCCATTACTCAACTTGCAACCACCCATACTCCTGACGAGATTGCTTTCGTGAAACGCTGTCTCGATGCCATGTTTGAGACCAACAACACATATCGCAGCGAGGTG
>JALPCE010000224.1:0-39544 GCA_026538705.1 Aureobasidium sp. GC_Fusr_1
ATGCCACCGTGAGGTCTTGGATTGATTGTCGATCTTCTTATGTGTTCGGCATGTTCGTAGAGCCGCAGGGTCCTTAGAGGGTAGGTTTCACTTCTGACAGCGATAATGTCGCATCACATTCTGAACCTTCAGAGAGAATTGGGGTCAGATTCGGTCTCAATTCCGGAGTCGCGAGCCGCAATCGATTCAGAACCTTGCGAAAAAGCAGATGTTATCCTACGCTATAGTGGTATAGTGTCATTGCCAGTCATACTGAGATTAGACTTTGTGTCTTCGTCACCGTACTCCGTAATCAGTGATCGTTTGGGTAACATACAGCGACAGGAACCGGTTTCACAAGAAGGGTCTGCGAGTAGGTGCTTGTACCTAAGCGAGCTCAAGGGGTTCACGCGTCTTCCGAAGCCTCATGTCACTGAGAGTTTCGGAACTGGTGTGATCTTTATCAAGCAACAAGGAGGACCATGTCAGATGGTGGACGCCTAAGCGTGACAGGCATGGAATGATGTCGCCGCCCTCCGCACGACGATCGGGATGGCAAGCGGTAAACGTCGGCTTCCTGGTCAGCTACAGAAGGATTGAAGGCAGCAGGCATGTTTGGTCTTGTGACGATGTCATCTCAAGGCACGTGATGGTGCAAACCGGCCGAGGCATTCTACCGAAAACGCGATTTACCGAACTCCGTGCGCGATCGCCGTCAGTGTCGTACAGAGCACTCTTCATAGCCGTTGAATATGGCGTGCAGCTCCGACCTGTACGTATCCAAGGACTGCAGCAGGTCAAAGATACTACCGAAGCCTGAGACTGGCAGTGGGTAAGCCACGCGCCACCTGCCGATTGCAGACATCTCGTAGCATGGAACCTTCTCGCAACACTAACTCACATCCTATACATTTTAGGCAAGGTACATTCGAGCTGGTTCCTGTCAGAGTAACTTCTCGGTGGTTCGCTAACAGTATGGTCTTGACAGCCCCATGTCCCTGCTTGTGGAGTCCTGGCCATACAGATCCTTGGACATAAGAGTAGCTACCTGCTAAGCGCTTGTGTATACTCCACTCTCCTCTGGAGTGTGATTGAGCATGAGTCGATATATTTATGGCAGAACCCCAACAGGTCAAAGTGTTCAGCGGATGTCTTGGTTTGCATGCAAGACTGAACTGGAGTAATCTCCGAGACAGGCACAAATCCACGCTTGAACTTCTCTGCACGAGGGTATAGTTCGGCTCACCCACCTTCAGACCTCCCTTATAGGGCTAATTGTCGAGCTTGCACTCATTGGACATTGCAAACTTTCTCCACTATTCTTCTTCTTGTATCTGCCCATCATCTCATACATTCCCCAAAATCTCACAGGATGAAGCCTCGCAAAACGCACTTGAAGTCACGCACAGGGTGTGCAACATGCCGTGCAAGGCGGATCAAGTGCGATGAATCCAAGCCGCAATGGTATGTGTCGTCAGTTGAGAAATACGAACTCTCTGCGGATGCTGAAATGCATTCATAGCATCAATTGTACCCGACGGCAGGTTCGCTGTGACTTTCTGGGAGCCGCTTCTTCCTCGCAGACCTCTCCGGGAGAATCTTCACATCAGGTGGCTCGCATATTGCACGCTCTTTCCGACAGCGATGTAGACAGTGCTGTCGAACCAGAACCCGATTCTCTCCTGAGATTGTTTCCTACAGATTGCCCGGACTTGTCAAAGCAGGAACGATTTCTGATGGCACATTTGTGTGGAATCAGTGACAGTCTTGTCGCTGGTGGTATGGACACTCTTGACTTTGGTCTCTCGCTACTACCTGAGTTCGTGAACCCAAGTTCAAAACAAAACTCTGCTCTGACCGCGACAAAATAGAACCCATCGCATAGCAGTCGACTGCTCGTTTGTTCGACACAGCGCTTGTGCCCTTGCGAGCACGCACCTAGCGTTCTTGACACAGTCTTCGAGTATCATCCACCTAGCATACTACTACAAGTGCTTGGCACTTCGGGGACTCCGAGAGTCGTTGAGAGTGCTCAACCAGGACAATGTGGATGCCATGCTGGCAGCATCCTATCTGTTGAGCTGGCAAGCTTCTCAAAGGTTGGTGAGGCTCTTTCTGTCCACGTTTACACTATTCCCGAACAAGAAGTCGCTTACACTCCCTCGACACAGCCAGGAATTCATGCAAATTATGAAGGGCGTCGACCTGGTATGCAAAATTCTCCTCAACTGATGACATACTGACGAACGGGGCTGACACTCGCCAAGGCCCTAATGGAAATGGAAAACTTCGGTCACCAGTCAAAGCTCCGGAGTCTTGCTCAACATTCGAGTACAGCCATCGAGCTTCAAAGAGATATCGAGACGAACGCCGTCGAGAACGCGCCCTACCCGGTGAACAACTCGGTAGAGCTGGCTTGTTCGACACTAAGAGAACTGCAGAAACAGGTCAGCGACGAACCCGAGCTCGTTCGTGGCACCAAGGAGTTGATCAACTTCATGCAAAACCTGCGAATATCCCCACCAGGACCGACAGCCGACGAGCAATTACAGGCACTGCATCCTATTCGCCATTGGGTGCCTTGGCTTCCAAGATCGCTGATCCGTCTCTCCGATCGCGAACCGCTTGTCCTGGTTTTTCTTGCACATTACCATATGGTCGTTTTGGCAGTTGAGTCGATTCTGCCAGCCGCGACCAATTTTCTCCTTGCGTCAAAGCGCGTTGAGTTCATCGAACGACTCGAAACAGCAATCGGCCAAGTATACAGACCGACGGAAAAGCTGCCAAAACAGCCCGGTACTCGAAGACGCAGAGAGAGTCTTGAGAACCTGATGTCTGGTCCTGCGGCTTTTGCTCGGCAGTGGACGCTGACGAATCTGCTGGCCTCGGAATGCGCTCCTTTGTGGGGATCTTCCCAATCCGCGGATCAGGGCACAGAGCCGCAGTGGCAGGACCCTGATCCTGTCGACTTCACTCTGTACAAGTACCAATAAGTTTTGTTTTCCTACACATGTGTTCAAAGTCTGTTACATTGTAGCTACGAGTACATCACTCAACTGGAAGGAGTAGCCTCTACTGTATTGTGATGCCGTTGGCTCATCGCAGAGTCACCTTTTGCATGAACACAACTTTGCATCGTTATATCTAGCGACGACCTTGACTGCGTTTGAGCAAGCACCGAATTGCGACAATCGCTACAATGATACCGCCCCTTGCCTTCTTTTACCGTTTCGGCTTCGATCTGGTGCATCGCCCTATGCTCGTTCTCGTTCTCGGCTCGCGTTTCGGTCCGAAGCACGCTGGGGTCTCGGGTTTGTTCGGCTTTCGTCTAAGCTTGCTATACCAATTGCCCTTGCGTCGACTGGCCATGGCTCTCCCACCAACAAAATCCGGTCGACAAGCCACGTTGGGTGCACAATCTGTCTCACCATACTCGCTGTGAATAACACTTCGAATTTCGATCCCCTCTACGCGACGATGTCTCGCGGCGCTGTATGCATACACACCAAGCCAATCAGAACACGCATCTTCCAGACCTCAGCAATAGACGATGTAGCGCATTGCACACGACAGCTGCGCACCCGTAGCTTCGTCTTCGAATCCGCGTCTAGTCCGAGACGGCTTTGGATATACAGACGCGACGACACTGGGCCTGCGCTTGTTGAACATGTCCTGGCAGGTACACTGGCGTTCTGTAGACCAAAAGTCAACGAGACGATCAATCTTGTGCAGTCCACGCAATCCTTCTCTTTCTTTGTGGTGTTACGCTATGTCTTCGAATTTGGGGCGGCGCAGTCGAGGATGTGCAGATGGTCGAGCACTCGCGGGTGCATCGGCTCGACCGCACAAGGTAGGCATGAGCCTTCGATGAGAACATCTGAACGAGCGCTGGCAGTTCTAGGAGTCAACAAAGCACCTGCGATGGCATCAGGCCAACAGCATGATAGCAGTCGAGAATGGTTGTTTGAAGCTTGTCTTCAAGAAGGAGCGAGCCTCGAAATACGAACCAAGACTGGAGCTACATACGTGACTAGAAATACGCACTCACGGTACCGGCCGAGTCATTGACTCTTATTGTCTGCTCGTTATCATTCGTTACCATCTATCGACTAACGTTAATCACTCCAGATGAACGCTGTCTTGCGATTCTACATGACATTGCCGGCAAACAGATAGACAGGGCAGCTTGTGAAGATAACAAGCGACCGAGTTGGGTATCCTCGCGACAGACGCGCTGCACTATTGGTCAGCAGGCATACGGCCGAGTAATCCAATCGAAGCTGTGCAAAAATGGATGAGCGACGCGTCCTCTGCAGGCGCACTTGTGTAGCCAAGAATTACCTCGAATGAGGGATTGAGGAGGTGTGTCGAGCGACGAATCACTGACGCGCCAGCCGCTCTGCTCGCATTCCTTTCTTCCTTCACAGCAGCCCGTCATTATTATGGAGGTTGTAGGAAAGAACATCACAAGATGGCAACGCCTCGCCCACGGCTACAACAAATACTGGTATTTTAAGGCTGCTTTTCGCTGGCTTGACAGCTCTGCAACTCGTCTTTTTCTTCACTAGTGTCTGGGAAACCCACGTGTTCAAAGCTATGCGCAGGGAACAAAAGACGATTGATGCAGAGAACTCCAGAGACCTGGAACATCAATCGCGGGATTCAGAGAGTGACACCAAAACGTCAACCTCAGTCACCGAAGGACCAGTCAGAATTGAGCTTCCGGATGGCAGGATCTTTGAACTTCCGGAGGGGACCAGATTCGAGCTTTCCGCCGAGCAGCGGTCAGAACTGCCGGCACAACTTCCTAGCGTCTTCCTTGCGGAGCTTGAGGCTTCGGTCCCAGCAATGAGGGTCGACGAGAAGTCCGACCACGGTCCAGTCACGACAGCGCGTACTGTTGTTGGCAATTTGCTTGCGATACACTCAAGAAATGCTCCTTGAAAGCACGCACGACCGGATCTACAAGCAGATTTGTCACACGACCAGACTGTCCATGTTGGAACGTTCATATCGACTTTCCCATGACTGGAGCGTAAACAGATGACGACATCTACTCGGTATAAGGTGGTGGAAGTTCTATCCTTGCCGCCCCGCCAAGATACCTCGCTCCAGCGTACGGAGGCTCATCATTTGGCTCATCAAGACCCCATTTGTGGATTCTGCTCGTCCCAAAACTACCTTGCTTGGTCAGAGTCTCGTGCAAAGTGTATTTTGCTATGGCTTTGATCATTGGAAAACCGCTGGTTTCGTCTTCTAAACCAACGACACCTTTCTGGCCATCCACCATCGCATGCTGGATTCGCAAGTCCCAAGTCATAGGTCTCGGCCCTGAACGTATGCTTGTTGTCATTGGCAGGGCGTATCGCGTCGTGCTTTGGACCTCTGGTTTGTCCCACTTGTATCTCCATACAGCTTGGACGCTGATTTGTGGACCGCCATAAGATCCTGAATCTAGAGAGCCGTATTTGTTCTCGTTGTCGAACTCCACTCTGCCTCCGTATCTCGCACGGTTCGCCCATGTCTTCAAGCTGGCGAACATGCCATCATAGTTGATGAACACGTTATCAAACGCGACTCTGAGCTCTGTCAGGACTGCGATAGGACAGCGTTCAACGGGCACAAACCTTTCATAACCAAGAGCAGTGATGCTTTCCAGCCTTTCCACCGCTTGCTGCACCAGTTCGTTCTCACCAATCTCTTCTTCTGCAGTTATCATGAAACCCTTTTTTGCGATATCTAATCGCCTTATCTGGATCATCTCGAGACTGGCAAATTCTGACATTGGCGCGTGGAAATCAAAGTCGACTACCTCTTCTATCGCAGTGGATCGGGGTTGGACGACGCTATGTTTTCCAGTAAAGTGCATGGATGATTGCTTTTGGAGCTCAATCTGATTGTCGAACCAGTCTCTGATGCGATTTTCTGTCATTCCTGCGGATGAAACAAGTATCAAGCTAATATATAGCAAGAGCGATGATGTCTTCATGGTGTTGAAGTTGCGCTTTTGATAAGATCCAGTCGAAAAGTGAAGAGGGTCGGCGAATAATTGTTGCTGCCTTGCCGCTAGCCCGAAGGATTCGGACACTCTCACTGTACGCACGTAAAACGCAAGATGTGATTATCGCTATTACCACTCTAGAGGTATTCAGTTTACGCGATCTCCTACGTGGAACTTAACAGTGACTACTAGCAGATCAAGTGCTCGACGTTCCTTTATAATTATGGCAGTTGCTGAGTTGAAATGCACAGCGATGAAAGGGATCAGCAGTCGGTTGATCATCGGACGTCCGAGCCGGAAGTGCGGAAACCTCAAACAGCCACTTTCCTTTCCTCTTTCCTCGAGCCATTCAAGCTCGCGTCGGAAACTTCCACGCTGGACGCCCTGTTGCATGCTGGGATATTTTGAGCCTCTATGATATCCCTACATGCCGATTACGCTCCTGGAACATGACTGTCGGCACATGACTGTAACTTGTTACACACTCGCGGGATTCGCAGCCATCTGAGCGATGATCAAACCTTGGGCTACGAGCTGGTCATAGCTACACCATGCCAACCAGCGGCCACGAGGAATTCGTCAACCTTTAACTAGTCCGGTTTCGAAAAGCTTCTACGCAGTCATGGAACCAAGGGAGAGTCAACATACATGTCTCGCGTCGACTCCCGAACAACAACAGAATCCTGTCTCGGGTTTCGACAAAGTTAATTGCGAATATGGTACCGATCTGGTATTCTGAAACGCCGTGAGATACCAATCTCGTTGTTGAAGTGTCAAAAGGTAAGTCAGAGCCTTTTCTTGGCCTAGCATGATGCATCTTGCCACTTGCATCTCTGTGTACTGTTCATCGGTGGTTCCTATGTAGTCACATATCACTCTGATCCCAGCCCGGTTCCATGAACCGTCGGTCGAGGATATTATCCTCGCAACCTTGTGTCACGCCCCTGGAAGTGTGCTTCTCCAGTTGTTCCTTACTTGCTGCTACTTGGTATCACTATCATTGGCCACCATCCTTCGATATGGCGTCGAGTGCGCCACCAACTCTGTACGGACTGGGCAAGATTCCGCAAGAGCTTTGCATTGTTGCACTATCTCTCCTTGTCGCCACATGGTCTGCTACTTTCTCGAGAGCCTACGTTCGTGGCTACATGCTGCGATCTTTTGGTTGGGACGATTGGACTCTGATACCTGCTCAGCTCTGTTATACTGTATAATGCGCCTATCTCATCTCAATGGCCAGTGTGGAGATGAATCCCGACGATAACAGTAGCATGCAGAGTATTGCACAACTTGTCACTGTAAGCGAATCGAGGCTCGTAGTTAGGGAGGCGCCTTGCTAACATGGCCGCTGTAGAACTTGGTTGTCTATTCCGGCATCTACGCCCTTACCTGCGTTCTCCTCAAGATATCTCTAGGCCTCTTCTTCCTTCGCATCATCACGCAAAAGTGGCAGCGCAACGTCATCTACGCCGGCATCACCATCAATACCGCCTTCGGCCTCGCATATTTCGGCCTGTGCACGTTTGGATGTGGTGACCCCTCGAAACATCTTCTCCGCACTACCTTGGGACAATGCATCTCGGTCAAGAACGTTGTCATTCCTGCTTCATACATCTTTACTGCCCTCAACGCTGTCATGGATTTTACAATGGCCCTTCTTCCAATCAGTACCATCTGGAACCTAAAGATGCCGAGAATAACATAATGCTGGGCCTATCTGCTGATGTTGCTGGGAGCATCTGGGAGCGTCGTCTCTCTCATTCGATTTGCTTTTGTCGAAAGTCTGGAACCTGGTCCCGAATTCTTAGAGTATTTGGCAGCTATTATGTAATCACCTCACTAGGGATTTGTTATTGATGTGGCCTCAAAGCGTAACTAGAGATGTTCTGGATACTACTAGGGAGTTCTTACAGTATTACCAAGAATTCGAGCGGCTGTTGAAAAGCATGCATCTCACTGACAACAAGTGGAGTCGCACTTTCCCGACTCGAGCCTTTAGTAGTCGAGGTGGGCCAAGCTGCTTCGGTGCGGGGTTGTGCATCATCACACCCTTGAACGTGTTCTTTCAGATGAACAACAAACCACGAGACATCAACATCACACATCGTCCATCCTGAATCGACCGCGGATTGTATATACGCCATCCTTCTACTGCTTTGATCTTCCATCGATCTCCATACCCATCACCAAGTGTCTTCTTCAGCAGTTGTAGCTTACCGAAATGACGACGTACCAAGCTTACGGCACCGAGACTACAGGTAGCCAAGTTGTGGATGACTTCTCTGACAGAGTCAAGGGCAAGATAGGTATGTCCGTTTACGTGTGGAAGAGAGCCCGCTCGATACTCATACCTTCATCTTCCACCAGTCGCCATCACTGGTGTATCGCCAAAATCTCTCGGACAAATGCTGGCAATGAACATTGCGCGACATCAGCCCGAACATATCATATTTGCTTCTCGCACTTTGTCAAAGCTCGACACCGTCGCTTCCGAAGTTAAGAAGTCCTCGCCAAATGTCAAGGTGGACACTGTGGTCTTGGACCTTTCGTCACAAGCTTCAATCAGAAAAGCAGCCGAGCACATCAGCAAACTCGTCGATCGAATCGACATTCTGATCAACAATGCTGCAGTCGTAGACTCTGAGTTACGCCATACGGAGGATCGTCTCGAGATGCAGTTCGGTGTCGGGCACATTGGTCATTTCTTATTCACCAATCTCTTGATGCCGCTGCTCGAAACTTCGACTCAAAATTCCAGAGGAGCCACCAGAATCATCAATGTGTCATCCAAAGGTCATCACATTGGTCCTATTCGCTTCCACGACTACAATTTCGAAGGCAAGGAAGTGCCTGAAGAAGAACAACCGGGAGATGCTCGCCTCAAACAAGTCCAGGGGTACAATGTTTGGGTGGCTTATGGACAAACCAAGTCAGCCAATATCTTATTCTCGCTTGCCTTGAATGATAGGTTTGGCGCAAAGGGTATCCATAGTTACGCCATACATCCTGGAGGTTAGTATGCTGCCTTGTCACACAAATGCATTCTATTAACATATATCCATCTAGCCATCCAGACTGATCTTTCTCGCTCCCTATCTCCGCAAGACGCCGCCTTTCTCGAGAAGATTGTTGATGGCAAGTGGATCACATTGGATCAAGGCACTTCGACTATTCTGGTTGCCGCTCTTGATCCCGCTCTCAGCAAACCGCAGAAGAGTATCTATCTGAGCGATTGTCAGTTTGCTGATGCGGAAGCTTATGCACACGATTTGGATATTGCGAACAGATTGTGGACCTTGAGCGAGAAGCTCACTTTGCCTCGGCAACGTCTCTAATACGTATAGGCTATAGACAATAGGTCTTGTCTCGTTATAAGAAGACTCCAGTTGGACGGTGCTTGTTACTTGGTTCACGGGCTTCAAGCCCGACTGATGTTTCCACAAAAGGCGCGTCCGCGTCAATTGTCCGTGGTAATCACTTTCCAAACCACTGAGCCATCCAGCACAAACAACTTGTAGCAAGAAATAAATCCTTTGGCTTGGCATGTTGATCCATGGCGTCAGAGGCTCAAGGAGCTCCTGCTGCCTAAACACTTCGTCTACCCATCTACATTGCATCTTGCAATGTCGCGTTGTCAAGATCTTCTTTGCATCAAAGCTTTACCACAAAACATGAAAACTGACCTAAGATATGACTTCTCTAGATAACGCAAAGAGACTATACGAAGCTGCTTCTAAGAATCGTGTGGATGAGCTCGAGGCACTCATTGCTACCGGCGTCGACCTGAACGAGTCGACTGGAGACGAGGAAGATCAAGGCACCGCCATATACGCCGCAGCAAGCGAAGGGCATGTGGATGCCGTGAAACTACTCCTCTCCCACGGCGCAGACCCCAACGCCCGTGGTGGTCGATTCGCAAACCCGCTACAAGACACATCCATCAACAATAGCCCGGCTCACGCGGAGATTGCAAAGTTACTCATCTCCCACGGCGCAGATGTCAATGCTCAAGGCGGCGGGTTTGGCAATGCGCTCCAAGCAGCTGCGACTTCTCCGATCAATAAGGATCTCGTTCGAGTGCATCTTGAGCATGGCGCGGACCCGAATACCTCTAGTGGCATGTTTGGATTCGCACTACAAGCTGCTGCCGACGGAGAAGGAAACGACGATATCATTGAATTGCTTTTGGATAACTATGGAGCGGACGTCAATCATGTCGGAGGCAACTGGGATACAGCACTGCAAGTTGCCTCGGAAGCAGGGTTTGAGAGTACAATATTGCTACTGTTGTCCAGGGGCGCTGAACCTAACATTGTGGCTGGTTGGCATGGTACTGCGTTGCAAGCAGCAGCGTATAGAGGCTTTCGAAGGATTGTTGAAATCTTGCTTGAGCACGGCGCTGATGTTGACATTCAAGGCGGAGTAAAGAACAATGCAATTCAGGCTGCGATGGAAGGGCACGACGGACCAAGTCCGGAACTTGCAGAGTTCCCTCTGAGCCAGAGTAAGGCAAGAACGAGTGTGTAGAGGAAGTATAAGATTTGTCGTACCACACCCAGCTAATGGCATGGGAAAAGTGCTCTGTGACGGCACAACGCATTGCTGTCCGTATGGTTATCAATCGATTGCCGTTGCTTGTGATGAAGATCAACTGCATGTCTCACTCCAAACCCAACTCTCTGTAAAATGCCTCTGCGCTGGGCTCCCGTTCCAAAAACTCCACCAATGTGGTCATCTCATCGACACTAGCCCCCTTTTCCAGTATCGTACGTCTATATCTTCTTCCCTGTGCTTTGTTCGTCGGATCATCTTTGAAGACAGAATAGAACATATCCGCAGCATAAACCCTCGAACTGTGTAGTCTGTTAGCCATCGGAAAACTATACTACTCGAGCAGGATAAGAAACAGGCAGGACACAAACTCACTATAGATAACCATAAAACCCGGCATCATAGACACGAATCACGGCGTCGAAATTCGCATATCCTAAACCCTCATACTCATCACCGGTATCGAGATTGGAAATCCGGCCTTGCAGACTATTCCACTGCTCTGCAATATTCATGTCGAGGATCTCTTGCTGGGTACTTGGTTGATGCACAATCATGTCGAAATAGCTGCGGTGCAAAAGACGGCTTTGCAGTAGACTCCCATTTACATTTTTTGCCTTGACGAGTTGTTCGATTGTGCTGATGGGGATATGTTTTTCTGGCTGTGGTTCTGTGTGGTGTTCTTGCTTCCACGCGGCAAGGTAATCGGGTGATAGGTGTGTGTAGTGATGGCTTAGCGATTGCAAGAGTTGTGGTACCCAACACCAGAATTCCAGCATCTGAGACGGGGCTTCGCAGAAATCGTCTACAGTGGCCGTGCCGTGGAAAACAGAATACTTTGTGCGGGCGACGAGGTCGTGAATGCCGTGCCCTAGTTCGTGGAAGAAAAGCTGGACTTGTTCGTGGGTGAGCAAGGATGGTTTGGTCGCAGTTGGTTTGGGCAGGTTGCAGAGGAGTGCGGTGGCTGGGTAGTGGCGCGTGCCGCTATCTTGCTCGAAACCCTGGGTTTGAGTGTTAGCTGGATGTGAGAAGGGGAGTTGCGAGGGAGGAAGCTTACGCATTGCAAATTCATGTTGCACATGCCTCCGAATTTTCCCTTTCGTGGGTAGAGGTCGAGATAGAGATAACCGAGGAAGGAACCGCCCTCTTGATCATCGTCCCAGACAGAGAAGATTTGAACGTCTTCTTGCCAGACAAGGTCATTGCCGTTACCTGTGGGTGAGAGAACATCCCTGTGCTCCCCGGCAATCTCTTCGAACACCATACCAAAGAGATGGGAGAAGATACCCATGACGCCCGTGACTGTGGTTTCCAGAGGAAAATACTCGGCAATCTCTTGTCGATTGACTGAATGTTCCGTCTCTAGCATGATACGGTTGTAGAATGGGTGATCCCAGAGATACAACTTGTCATCAGGAAACTCGTCGTGCAATTCGAGATCCCTGCTCTTGAGCCTTTTCAAATCATCCACATCACTTTTGAGCCCAGCAGAAAGTCTCGAGTGCAAGCCGTCGAGAAAGTCCATCACGGCTTTGGGACTCTTGGCCATCTTGTCCTCGATCCGGAGAGCGGCGTGATTGGCATATCCAAGGAGTTGGGCAGATTCGTGCCTGAGAACCATGATCTGTTTGAACAAGAGACCGTTCTTGGGACACTTATTCTCGTATGCGGTGAAGTATTTCCGGCGAGTTTCACTGTTGTTTGCGTACTTCATGGTCGTGGAGAGATGTGAAAATCCGAAAGTTAGTAGCACTTTCCCATCGTGTTTGTCGTCTCGAGTCAGAGAGGATACCAGATCGTCGGGTAAACCAGCCAATTCTTCGACATCGAACCAAACGCCCTCATTTCCTTCTCTCAAGTTCTTCTCAAACTCACTCGTCCATTGGTGGAGTTGCTTCTGAATATCCTTGAAACGATTGCGGTCTTCATGGGACATACCAAGACCATTTCGAAGATACAGTCTATGATAACTTTCCAACAGTCGTCTGTCCTCTGCCTCCAAATCCTCATTCTTATTTACCACTGCATCAACCAATGCGAACATGCCCTCATGCATGTTCATCTCAATCTCAAACTCCGCATACAATTTCTTAGCTTCGGCAGAAGCATCCTGGAGAGTTTCATCTGGCGACACCGCTTCGTAAAAGCTCAGTATGGGAAGCTGACGAGAGACAGAGTTTTGGTTGCGAGCGAGCGGTAAGATGACATTCGCGAAAGTTGCAGACTCTGGTTTTACAGTGGTCAAGAGAAGCTCTTGCACTTTTCGAGAGTTTTCAATTATGCGCTCGAGATCTGGGAGGATTGTGCTTGCATCTGCAGTGAATGTTGGTGGTTTCTGAGGTGGTGAACGAGGCTTGTTGCGGGACATGGTTGGCGGATGATACCCGTTCACGAGTTTTATGAGATGGGAGGTTGTTCGTTTGCTTGGCTAGACCTGGATGTTTCAAAGGTCACATAAAGGCACGAAAAGGAGACATCGCCGAAGCACTATCCTCGGATTGGAAGAAGTGTTGGAGTGTGGTCGGTTAAACAAGTAGAAACCTGATAGGCGCTCGTCTAGCGTACCGGGAATCCGGATGTCGGCAACCCCTTATCAACATCTGGGGTAAGACCCCCTATATACCATCAATGTGCGTCCTGTATCATGTTGATCTTACCTTCCTCTGACTATGAAGGAACCGGGATCTCTATACAGAAAAGATAACATACTAGCATTTTCCAACTCTATATACTCCTTAAGCAGCTCTGCAGAGTCTTCCATCCTTTTGAGGCACCCAGTACTCCGATCCTACAGCAGTAGTAGCATAAAAGATATGGTGAGGATCATATTTATCCTTGATCTGGCTCAGCTTCTGATAGTTCTTGCCATAAAAGACCTCCTGGAAGTTAGGTTGTTGAAAGTCGCCTTCGTTGAGATAGCAAGCTCCGTTGGGGGTCAACTCGGCAAGCTTGGGGATCAACAGATTTGTCATCTTGTCTTTGTTGGCAATCATCTCTTGCCAAGGAGCAGTGAAGTTCCAAGGGGTAGTCAGAGTGGTGTCGATCAAAGCATCACGCCAACCGGGGTTGACTGCATTCTCGGGGTAGCCGGAGCGAGCCAGGGAAGCATTGATGCCAACACCGATGAATTGACCACCGTTCTCGTTGATAAAGCGGAAGGCTTCAGTCAATGCAGTGTTGTTGTTCTCAACCACCGAGCGAGGAATCAGACGACCACCGTACTGTGCAATTCCGACCTGAATAGGCGAGAACATAGTGTCGAAGTGCTTGAGGTATGTAGCGAACTCGCCAAAGTAGTGGGTGTAGGTGATACCGAGTTGATCAAGCTTCTTCATGAAGGGGGTCAACAGTGATTTGAGTTCGTCAAGAGAGACACCAGGAGCGGTGATGGGAGAGATGGCGAAAGACTCGTTGGTGAAATACCAGACGCTCATGGCTCCGGCGTCAACAATCTTGGGAAGAGATGCGTGGTATGCGGTAACAGCTTCGTAGTATGTATCCATGGGAATGCCAGCACTGGTGAAGGTGAGGTTGAAGCCAACAGTAGGAGTGTCGGGGTGAAGCTTGGATGTCATAGAAAGGACGACTCCGTAAGTACCACCGCCGCCTCCAGACAAGGCCCAGTAAAGATCAGTGTTCTGCTGACGGTTGGCAACAAGGTGATTTCCAGCAGCAGTGACGACCTCCCACTCCAATACTTGATCAGCAGCGAGACCATGTCTAGACGTCAAGGCAGAGTGACCACCACCTTGAGAATAACCGCCAGCGATACCGACAGTAGGGCACTCGCCACCGACAACTTGATAGCCAGCAGCATCGGCGATCTTGTAGGCTTCACCACCCTGGATGCCGGCGCCGACCTTGATGGCTTTGCCGGTGTAGTGCTTGTCGGACCAGTCCTTGATCTCAGTGTCCTTGAGGTTGGCCATCCAGAGGCCGAGTGCACCTGCACCAGTACTCTTGCCATTGTAGTCGTGTCCAGTGTTGCGGACTACTAAGCGGATGTTGTGGTTGATGGCAAAGTTCAAACCGTTGACGACATCGTTGGCGGAAGAAACATTGATTGCGTACTGCACGTAAGTGCCAATTACGCACTGCGCAGAGCGAGGTTGGAAGGGGTCGCAACTTTGGTTGGCGAAGAAGGGGGCCATGACTGAGGACGAGCTGGGCAGGCTTGGACATGTCAGTCATTGAGCCTCGATCAACACAAGCATCTCGACGTACTGGGTTTCTGGATCCAACCAGTTGTTGCGGAGCTCGGCACATCTCTCCTCGTCATAAACAGCATACTGGTCGTCGTGGCAGGCAGCGGCGAGAGGAATGGTCGCAATGAGACGACCGTTCACAGTGGTGTTTAGGCTCCTCCATTCATCTGCACTCGGCCAGCAGGCATCCCCGGGAAAGCATCTGCAGTCAGCACTGTTCACATATGCAGAGGGAGACAGAGCTGCAGCCGACGAAACGGCGGTAAGAGCACCGACTGTGAGCCCTGAAAGAAGCGTAAGACGAAGCATACTGATGATGTGTGTGTCGGGAGGCCTTAGAGTTAGGAGACCTGGTGAAATATATAAAGACCGCAAAGAACGCAAGATAGGCTTGGGTTGAACAAGTCAATCATTTATTATGCGAGTTCATACTCTCGGATCGACGACACATTTGGCTGGACCTGGACATTCTGTAAGTCGCTGCAGGCATAGATTAATTTGCCAATCCTCGTGGGCTCAACGACAGTGCCCCGAGACAGCCGAGCTGTGGAGTGCAGGGTAACTTGGCAGAATAAATCACACGCGAGAGACGGCCGTCAACCAGGCTCGCCTGAATGGAAAAGCCGGCAGAGTTCGACGACTTCTTGAGGGATATATAGGTACTCGAGGGTATACTCAGCGAGATTTCACTCGAAAAAGAAAGAGATACCGACGGACGTAGAGTCGTAGACAAAGCTCGGACCGCTTTGCCCTGCTTTTTAATAAAGATCGTTCGCGTAATACGGAGAGCTGCCGAACGCTCCTCACATGCGGAGAAGCTTTGATCTCAGGGTAACTGCTGCATACCCTGATGCACGAGATATCAACTTGTTCAGTAGGGCAGCTATTCGAAAGGGACCACTTGGTGGTTCTTGTTGCTGGAGTGTTGGAGAAATTTCCGGGATCGTCCATCAATTCTATGTACGCCCGTAGAGATACGAGCTTGCGCTTGGGTGAGAATCCAAGAATTTCCTCCCCCAAACCCTCCTGCAAGGCGGCGTTCCACCTGCAGGATTCGCCAAAAAGAAAATTGTATCAGCATTTGTCCCGGCGGCCTGGGTCGGTGGTCTGAGGTGTGGCGAATTTTTCGAATATTCTAATGCGAAGTAATCTCAAGATTTTGCGCTAGATACAGTGGTCAGGAATGCCCAAGGTATGGAGGCACAGTCTGTAGGATGGGCGACTTAAGCGATGAGAAGTTGAAAAGTCCGCGATTGCCGCGATTAATTTCTACGCATCGGCGCGAAGGACTTATCTCGACGCATAGTGAACTATAACTGAGAGTATTCGGATAAGGTTGCATCGGAGAATTTGCCCCAAGGATTATATCTGCCACTCGAGTTGTCCCGTGGGTCGCATTGAGTCGCTTCTAAATTTCCGGCAAGCACAAGGTCAGTTGATGGAACGTGTAAGTGATCGACTGCTACAGACTTTGGAAAGAGGGATTGGCGTGACTCCCAGGAAAGTCAGCAGATATTACGTGTGCCGCATCCCTCTTCCTTCTCCCGACAGGTGGTGTTTCTCCGTCAAGCCCACACATGTCTTCTCCACCATACACTCTGGGATGGGTCAACAATCTCACACACGCACCAAGCGAGAGTGATGCTCAGGGTATCATAGCACTGGCAGTAATCTTTCCACTCCTTGCTGTTCTCTGTGTTGGGCTCAAGTTCAGGATAAGAATAAAGACGATCGGCTCAGTTGGGTGGGACGATATCATACTAGCAATCAGTTGTGTGCGTATTGAGCGGTGAGTGGGACGATGACCTTGATTGCTAACTCCCAGCTCAGGGGTTGAACATCGGATACAGTGCCACTGCCATATATCGTAGGTAGAGGTCGTGATTCGAGCGTCGCCGAAGAGTTTTGCTGACCTGAGAGGTGTGTAGAAACTAGATGGGGTCTTGGTCTCAAAGCAGAGGACTTTCCAGCAGAGAACGCGGTACCCTTCAGTCGGGTATGAGGATTCGAAGTCCTCTTACATCACCGAGTGCTGACTATACAAACAGGTACAGTTCGCCGGAGGACCACTATACTGTCTTGCAGTCCTGGGTTTCAAATTATCGCTCCTCATAACGTACCTTCGAGTCGCCGGTTTCAATCGCACTTATGCCCTCATTGTATGGGTGGTAATTGTCTCTGTCGTGATCAGTCAGATCCTATTCACCATACTGCTGTCGGCTGGTTGTCAACCAATCGCGAAGCAATGGGACCCCAGCATTCCGGGCAGATGTCTTGATGCGCTGCCAATATATTTCGCGCTGGGAGGGACAAGTCTAGGGTGGGACTTGATCATCATCGTCCTGCCATTCCCAATCTTGCGGAGGCTTCAACTGGACTTGCGAAGAAAGGTTGGTTGGTCATTCCATCCCGGGAAATTCTGCTGACAGTTATTGTGTGAAGCTCGCGTTACTTGCCGTGTTTAGTTTGGGATTCTTCGTCACCATTGTCCAAGCGATCCGGCTGACGAGCATTGCGAAGCTGGCAACTTATACGGACTCGAAAGGATCTATCGAGTGGTCTGCGGTCGAGATCAACCTGGGAGTGGCTGTCGCATGTTTTTCGACATTCGGCCCTCTCATAACAAGATTCGGACAAAAAGTGTCGCGTGGATCTCGTTCGAAAGTATCGAGACTGGCCAACTCGTCGCGACGAAAGACAAACGAGACGCGCAGTCGACTACCTGCAGACATGAGTCGCAGCTGGAAAGGTCCAACGGTGGCTGAAGATGAGATCGAGCTTTGGACATCCACAAATCGCATCGTTGGGGGCGCGTCTCGAAGGCAAACCTCGGCGACGGGCTCAGACATTGACGAAGAAGGGAAGCAAAGTACTGCCCAGTCTATCAATGAGCAGCAGATCCGTGTGCAGCACGATGTCACAGTGCGGCACGATGAAGCTGTTCATCAGCGTGTATAATGAATCATATCAATAAATTGGCTTCCCAGACACCGTACAGCATTCGAATTTCGGACCCTTGTGAGAGGACCAGCGAGGACGACAAGGAACACTCTTCGATGATTGAGCGCTCTGGCATCGGTTGTAACGTGCACATTTACCGGACCTCTATTCTTTGGCTGGGCCGCCGATTGCTGAGTCGCATCGTCCCTCTGAACGTCCACAGTCGTGAGGCGACGTCTTGATACGCCGGTATCGCAAGGTGGCTTGCCCTACAGTAGAGGCTGGTGATGTGCTTGCGCAATGCCGTCGCCATCTGATGGTCCGTTGAGAAAGTGCAGATTGATGAGAGTCCACAAGTATCTTCGCTTTCGCAATCAGCACAGAAAAATGGTGTGAGTCATGGGCGGAAGCTCGCCGAACGGGCAATCCCGTCACCGGCCGACCAAAACTGTTCGTTCTTCAAGAGCCTAGGACCGCGACTTCCCTTCAGATCCCATGCCTCCTGTCCACCGCGCCAGAGATTTCGCTCATCTCTACCGCTGGGCGACATTGATCATCTTGTTTGGTATGGCGCCCGCTGCAGGTGTTTTGTCAATGAATCGCCGCCGTTCGAGAGTTCGACCGGCTGAATCACAATGAGCTCAAATACCCCGGACGAGTACGGTTGAGTCGACGGGCCAGATGAACCTCGACACGCGCCGCGAGGCACTGGTTCATTTCTCTACCATACTTCCTGTTCGATGGCATCAGAGCTGTGCTATGACTAGCCAACACCGATTACACCACTCGGCAATACAACATGTGCTATATCACGGACTAGATTCTACCAAGGACAATACATCGACTTCACGGGACTGGATCATTGACTTCTAATCCACTTGCACCATCCATCTCCGATTTTATACGCTCGCGAGCATGACACTGAACTTGTTTAAGTTCTAGAAATCTGTCCATTCTGAAGTTCTGTACCACGAATACCTTGTCGAGTGTATAATTGGCCCATCTTTGTTCAATGATGTATCTGCAGACTCGATGATGCAGTATCATCATCTCTCCACCTTGCCGGATCACAACTTTATCGACTGCGTCTAGACAGGGACGCTGATCTCGTGCAGTTTCGACGTCCTAGAACGGACCACCAGCAACACCTCGACCACGGGTCCTAAAAAGCGTGAAGCGTCAACTATTCATCTTGAAGATACCTCAGTGCTCTGTAGATCTCTTTGCATGCTGAA
Source organism: Aureobasidium sp. GC_Fusr_1 (assembly GCA_026538705.1). Lineage (NCBI taxonomy): Eukaryota > Fungi > Ascomycota > Dothideomycetes > Dothideales > Saccotheciaceae > Aureobasidium > Aureobasidium sp. GC_Fusr_1. Next base: position 18,912 of record JALPCE010000224.1, read on the forward strand.
TGTGCTCCTGGGATAAGGTTGGCATCTGCTCCCGTCTCCCCGGTAATCCATTCTCTGACATAGAATCTTTGACACGACAAAAAGCTACTACGAAGTCTACCAGATCGTCTCCTAATCTTCAGCCAGTCAGTAGGGACATGCGAGTCAAGCTCTTTCTCAGCCAGGACGTCTGCTTGGCGAGAACATCTGGCGAAGTCTATCTACGGTGTACGAGTACCCAAAGGTGCAGATATCTTCTGAATTCGAGCCTCATGACCCCACCGGCAATGTGGGGATGGTGGGGATTTTGGCTTAGTATGATCTGAACAGTCCTTGATCTTCAGTAATTACATCCGAAGCTATTCAGATGATTGATCTTTGGTGCTCTCGAACCTTGCAAGCTTCGCGACTCACCTGGCCAAACATCAACGGCCGTCCGGTCCAATGAACAACAAGGGAAGCGTCAGGAATCGCACTCCGTGAAACACTACGTGTACTGTACATCAGTTTCATGCAATATTAGCCGGCAGCAAAACGTGGGTGCATAATCGGCTTTATACTTCAACATCGATGTTTCAACGAAGAACCCATGACTCTCAACAGTCTGGTTTGGCTACGACAGATCCTATTCCGGAATTTTGGCTGCGTATTGTACACGTCCGCGTTTTTCAAGATCTCCGCAATCTCATTATCGGCAGTTCTCCAAGATGAACAAAGACGTTAATGGGGTCATCTCGAAATTCGACATTGGCAGGCAAGAATGCCACCTACCGTTGTGAAGGATGGAACCGTGCATTCTTCCCGCGGCCAACCTTAAACTCGGACCCTTGGCCGATATCCTACTATCCGAATCTTGTTCATGAATCGTTAGCGGCTACCTTCTCTAGCACCTTGTTCGATGCAGCTCTCGCGTACATGGGGCTTCGACAATTTTGTATGTGGAAGTGCACCGTGCCACCATCGGAATCGCTCGATCAGGTATGACTTGTACGGTAAAGTGAACTCAAGCCTGACGCTCGCCAGATTCGACCACTCAGATCTTATGCTTCGCCTCATACAAATTCTTGGCCAAAGCGATATCACTACGGCCGACGGCTATAGTCACCGCGGGCCGTTTCTGGCACGATGGAACTAATCAGACCTTGTCAGGCAAATCATCTGAAACTAGAGTCTTCTCAATGTTGCTGATCTGTGATTGACAAATATATCCTTCTTGCTCTCTTGCTAGATACTTATTTGTCCCCTCAGGCCGCCTGCTCCGACCTGTCATCCTGACCTCCACACCTGATACATCTTTGGAATCGCAATGGCAAGTCAGGCAGAAATCGACACTATCATGGCGCTGGTCGCCCAGGGTATCCCATTGGACCAAATCCCCGCTGGAAGGCCACCTCCAGGACAGGTCTCTCACCTTCAAAATCCGGTTGGCAGAGGCCACATGATTACGACCTGCGACATCATCTGCTTGGTCATTGTTTGCACAATTGTCGCCATGCGAATGTACACGCGTATCCACCTTGTTAAGAGCCTTTGGTGGGATGACTGTAGGTTCTCTCGCATCTGAAATGTATGTGTCAGCAGACTCACATCAGTCTTAGGGTGCACATGTTTCGCCCTCGCTTGCTGGGTAGGCGAAACGGGCTTGTTCCAGTTGGCAACGGCATGGGGAGCTGGCGTACACGTCTACGATCTTAGCGTGGCCGACCTCTATCCTTGGTTGCTGCGTGGCTGGGTCGTGGCTGCAGTCATGTACAGCGTGACAATGCTCTTCTCCAAGCTCTCCATCCTGCTACTCTACCGCCGCCTGTTCCCAATCACAAACTTTGCAAAGAGCTGGTGGTTGGTAACTGGTTTCACCATCGCGTACTCCGTCGGAGGTGCAGCGGCTTCATTGTTTCAATGTCGACCCATGGCTTCTGCATGGACTTTGACCATAAAGGCCGACTACTGCATCAACACCGAGAAGTTTTACACAGCCAATGCAGCCTTGAACGTTGCTTCCGATATCATGATCCTCCTATTGCCCGTTCCTATTGTTTGGGGCCTCAACACGGACTTGCGTAAGAAGGTCATTCTTACTGGTCTCTTCTCAATGGGTAAGCCACTACTTGATTCAACTTTGTCTTTGCGTGATCGTTTTGACTGACGCGCCACTTCAGGATCTGTCTCTTGTCTCGTCAGCATTCTTCGTATGCGCTCGATCATCGTCCTATACAAAAACGGTTTCTCGGACTTGACCTGGGGTCTTACCGAAGTCGTCCTGTGGTCGCAGGCAGAACTCACCGCAGCCATGGTCTGCACCTGCACACCTTGCTTGCGCCCACTATTTGAGAAGATCACACCCATGCTTTTCTCCTCTGCGTCGTCCAGAAAGGACAACAGCAGTACTGGATTCGGCACCCACGGAAAATACGTCCGTACCGGCGATTATGGACACAGAAGTACGGCTAGCAAGGCAGCGTCACTTGCCGACGTGGAGTTGGAGTCCAGAATCCACAAGAAGGTCACCGTGGATGTTAGCGCTATGGGTATTGATGACAATGATAGCCAGAAGAGCATCATGCGACATGAGTAGGTGCATAGCACGGCGGTCATTCATTCAAGGGATTCGGGAATTGATTGGGAACGGGACCTACAGCACCATAATACACAATATATTCTTTCATTTGTCATGATGCGTTTACCTTGTTGTCCTTGTCTGATTCATAATGAAGTCAGAGTGTGTCAGCTGCAGCGGTATCTCAGGGTGATATTTCCATGGAGTAACTTGTCTTCGTGTCTTGATCCAGTCGCTCGGTGACTTCTGACATCTGTGTTGTCTCTTAAGGAAGGCGAACAAGTCGTCCGTCGACGCGTCAAGGTTGTGGTTCGGCAGCCGAGACTCTCGGCAGAGCTGGACGTGCTACACATTGTGGAGAATTTCGGAAGCTGCTTGACAGCCACTCAGGTTGGCCCATTGTCGTGTTCGAGAACGAAAGAAATATCATCCTACGGTCACATACTAATGGCGCCTATTTCCGATCTTATGGGTAAAGAGGTTATGACCAAGACTTTTACTCGATCATTTTTCCAAGCACAAGGATCCCCAGACGCAGCCAGTCTAGTCCGGTTTTCCGAGAAACACATGCTCCTTTGATATATTCTAACACGACGTCCTACATATCGCTCAGGGTCACATCAAAATCATGCAGCATGCCGAAGCGATCCTTACTTCTGTACTGGTTCATCATAGTGTGTGAATTTATCGATGTCGCGGCCACAATTAGGATATCAGGCCTCAAAGGCCTTGTTTGCAGTGCGACCCTGTCAGACACAACTTTTAGCCTGATATCAGAGCGTTTTTCGCGTATGCAGCTCTAGATTCTGGTGCAATCTGGCAGCCGCGACTTTTGGCTTGCCCTTCTCATACCAAAGCCGCTCCGCCTTGGCACTTTCGCCAAACGACGCAATTGTTGGTCATCAACTTTATGGCAGCAACACCCCTGAAAAATACGTGTTAAGTACCAACATATCGTCTGATCATATCATCATCCTATATATGTTCCGGCAAGGTGCCTTATCAAGGCTTGTATCACGCAACCTACGCTTCATCTCGTCATCAAGAACGACACGAGCAATGGCAACAGCTTCCAAAGTCCAACTCTCCCTTAGCGACCAGCCCGAGTTCTATATCAAGGACATCAAACAGGAGTCTGCGACAAGGACTTCAGATTTGTTGCAAGAGAACCATGAAAAACACCACATATTCTTCAACAATTCCGGCTTCCACAACCATATTGCCCATCACTTGCTAACAGTCTACTCATTGGCCGCGACACCCTCGCAGATTCAAAAGCATTACGATGACAACGTGAGCTATCAGAGACCGCCTCAGCCTGTTGATTCAGCCATCATACAAGGCTTGGAAGACCTTGCACAATTCAAGAAGTACTTGGGCAAGGAGCGTTATTACAATGACTACCTCCGCTTCTTCCAAGGCGAGATGGACAAGAAAGGTTGGCAGCAAGTCTTGGACGAGTATGTATTTGCCAGAGATGAACGAGCAGACGACATGCTGGTCCGCATGTTTGCGGGATTTCTGCACCCTATCATTCATCTAGGCTTTGGCATCGAGTTCCACCAGCCTGCCATCATCGCCGAAGGCCTTGCTCAAGCTGCTGTCCACGATTCTTGGATGAGACCTCTGTTTGAGGGTGCTGAGAAAGTCTGTAAAGAGACTTCTGGACCTTCCGAGAGCATCGCCGAATTGTTGGATCAAACACACGCCGAGAAGCGTCTAGCCAAAGCCGCCGATGTGAATGGCAATCGCATTCGCGATGGTATACTGAAGACCGAGGCACAGACAATGATCGAAATCGTCGCTCAGTATCATATCAAGAGTCCTACAGAGCTCGAAGAGCGCACAGCAGAAATGACAAATGCAGCTGCCTACTTCAGTGGTGCTGCCCAACGCCGCGACAAGGTAAATGACCCACAGTCAAACTTCAGCCCTTCCTACTAATCTTTCTTAGGTACACAAGTTTGACTTTTTCTATATGCACTGCATCAATTCTTCCATTTTCTTCTCTGCCTTTATCAAGCAAGACTGGCTGAGCAATGCCAACAAAGTCCGCCTGCTCGAATGGAAGGTCAGAAACGATATTGCTTTGTATGCGTCACGGGGTTGCCCAGACCTTCTCATCGACGAAATCATGGATTACAAGCCGAGCAAACCAACATCTACAGCCACCGACCCCTGGCACGATATCATCGAGCGCGTAAAGAACTTTGAAGATGATGGACATGGCTCAAAGCTGGTAAGAGCGTTGGCACATGGTCAGCAGATCTGCAAACCGTATGAGAACAAGGAGAACTTCAGGATAAAAGGTGATATGTGGTTGCAGCTTGGCCACATGGCTATTGATTCTGTCGAAGGCTCTGAGCCCACTTGGGTACGTTCGGCTGGCTTTGACAGTGCTTGGGAGAAGGTAGCAGACAGGCCTCGTGCACAGCTATGAAGCGCTTAGAGGGGCTTCGTTGACAGCCAAGTCTGCCAACCTCTAGCTTCGTACCTTTGAGAGCCGATCAAACAAAGTTCGATATATGCATGTCCATTGCTTTGACAGATATTTGACATTTCAGTATTGACGAGTTGCTAGAAGAGAGCATTCTTGCGAGTCCTTGGTCTGACTAGCATACGATTGCTCGTGTTTGCCTACTCTGTCGTCAATCTAAAGTAATTGAACAACGTTTGCCGCCCAAGTTTGCTTCCGATGGAAAGTGCTACTGAGCTCCTCCAAAGCTGCATTTCTTAGATACTCTGGACTTCTTTCAACCTTTCTCTTGCACGACAACGACCACTTTCTATTAGCAAGCATGGCAGATATAAGACACCCATTGCATCTCGCCATGTGTCTCATCATCTCAACTCAGACAATCTTCCAGCCATGAATGACCCGGCCTTCATGCTCTTGCAACTGCAAGAGAATCTACAGTTCCTGAGGATTGGCGCGCATGTCCTCTCCTGCGTTACTCACGATCTGAACGGAAAGCCTTGCTGGTCTTATGTTCTTCTCACTTACGACAACTATGGCAATGTCCAAGACTACCATGACCCCCTTGACGGACGTGCTGAATGGTCTGAAAATCCTCTGGAAGCGCTCAAACAGCTGCATCTGAGAGTGGCTGAGTTTGTCACGAAGAGACTGATCCATGACTGTCATCCTCGCCTGAGAACTTTGGCCCAGCAGCGCCATGATGAGGAAGTTGAAGACGGTTCTCCAGGTACGAGCCATCACCCTACCGGGGAACCCCATCGTCCGCCACCTACTACTTCGTCGTCTGCTTCGCAGCCCTCATCGGAACATCTCAGGTCGAAACTTTCTGATGGTCCCCCGTCATACCAAACCCGGGCATCGACTCAAGCTCGACGTTCTCGAATCTCCCAAGAGACGTTGTCTTCCGGTACCAGAAACGAACTCCGCAAGACGCAAGGATTTGAGAACGGACGAGCAGTGCATCTTCAGAAGCTGGGTCCTGCCCATTTCCCTCAACCTTCTCCCGCGCTGGGCTCGGAAGCCTGGTCGTTCGAAGACACAAACTCGTACACGAAACCTTCTAGAACTCCCAAGGATCCCGCCAATCTGGACCCACGACTCTTCCGAGAAGAAGAAGCATTGGCTCAACTTGATCGTAATCAGTCAACCCGGAAGCACTTCTCCAATGCTGGAGTGGGTGTGAAGTCTTCGGTATCTGAGAAGACAAAGCCGACACATCGGACCTCCCATGTCAATGCTTTCTCCATCCCCTCATACTCAAGACCCCAGCCACAGCAAGTCCGCACAAGAACCGATCTCTCAGGAGTCACACCAGGAGGCAATGCGGTTCAAACTACCGCTCAAACCAGTAGACCTTATCTCTCGGACGCTGCAAATGCCAATCCGGCTCCTACATCAACCAGCAGCAGTATGCATGGCCTGCGCGTTCAATCAGGCTCCAGCGTTTACCGTCCGGTGGACAAGGACACACTTCCACAACCGCTGCGCTCCAATCCTCCCTTCTCGGGCAGCTCCGTCACAGTTGTGATGAACCCAGAGACCCTGTCAGATTTCGAAGAATTCAGACGCGATCGCGGATCCATCGACCCACTCACCCGTATCTCACAAGAAGTAGCCTCATTCTTCAATTCTGCTACCCATGCCGCTGATGAGGGCCTAGCTTCACTGGCCACAGACCTTGCCATGAGGTCTCCTAGCCATGCTACTCTGCCGTCTTCTCCTGCTTCCGATGAAACGGTCACTACATACCCTGTGCATCTTCATCGTAGAGTCACACAGAAGCGCTACAGTAGCAATGAGACTGACGATCCGCTTCCACCTCCTGCGCCATCTCCTCCGCCTAACGCTTACTATCCACCCAATGCCGCTGTCTACCCTCCCACTCTTGTGAGTTCGCGCTCGCAAGCTTCGATACAGAGGGCTTCCAGTAACCATGGGGGTAGAAACGCAAGGCTCTATGCCAGTGATGAGAACATAAGACGCCATGTCTCCTTTCACGAGGGAAGTGACTCAAGCATGCCCAGTGTGGTGAGACATGCACCCGTTCACACCATCTACACCAGCGAAGAGGAATTGCTTGCCAGAAGAGGTGGAGACGGAGCAGAAACCAGACGTCCTTCTCAGAACCAGCAGCAAGGTGAGCGAGTACGTGCCTTTTTGTCTTTTTCCCATTCCTTTCCTTCTTCTTCTCCATACCAAACCACCTCTTTTCAGACCACTGGCTGATATGTGTACAAAAAAAAAACAGATTCACAGAGCTCCTCTTGTATCCAGAACTAGAAAAGCTCGCGACACGCTCAAGGAAGTGCGCAGGAAAGTCAGCGACACCGTTCGTGGTAGACGCTTTGATTCGATGCCTTGAACTTCCGTTACACCTTTGACAGACACAAACACAAGCTCATCAATCCAAGTTCTTTTCTTCTCCAGGGCTGATTCTTGGACAAACTTCTCGCGAAGAAAATGGCAGAATACGCAATCCTGGTGCGATAGATTCCCACACATTCATTTACTTCTTTCTTTCTCTTCCTTACAGATTCCACAATGATTTGGTGGCGGCGGCGGCGCAAGAGAGCAGGAAATCTGTACTATTATCCAAAAAAAGGAAAAAAAAGAAAAAAAGGTTCGATGAGGCGAAAAAGAAAAGGGCAATGGCAAACGCAAACGCAAAGAATTCAGGAAAGAAAATAAAGAGACAATGAAAAATCATGCAGATTCCGATATCTCTCGCAAACCGAACTCATCTTTTTTTTACTTGCTTTCAGCCCCCAAAGTAGAAGGATGATATCACAGTTCCTTTTGACTGTCAAAACGCCTTCGACTTTTATAGATATCAATGAGAAGGAGAGTTACAGAGATATCAAGGATGCAACCAAATTGCTTATTCGTCTCTGCTGATCGGGAAAGAAGATGATAAACGAACAAGTCAACAAGAATGCATCCAAGACAATGGCGACAAACTGAACAAGACCAAAAAGCTCCTGCTCAACGTGTAACGACTTTATTGCTTCCCTGCTATGTGTATATAGAAGTCTCTGAACATGGTGAGAAAAAGAATAAAAGAGATACCAAAATTCCTTCAAGCTGAAAAGAAAATGAAAACAAAGTCCCGCAGAATTGGGGGTTAAATAAGAATGGAAAAGTGGGAAGAACATAAACAGATCAGCGGACAAAACCAAAAAATTGTCATGGATTTGTTCAGAGACAAGGAAGTGAAAGAAGAAGAGAAAAAGAAGAAGAAGAGGAGGAGGAAAAAGAAGCAGAGAGATGGGATAAAAGACCTCCGACCCCAACAGAGACGACCATGTGTTTTCTGCGGCATGCTCTTTTTTATGCTTGACAATACGTCGCGTGTTGACCGTGTCCTTGTGCCATCTGGCATTCACGACTGCCCAAATCTGGTCATTGCGCATACTTGGCAACATGATCTGCAGCAAAAGAAAAAGCAGAATCTCCGACGGGTTGATCAGCAGGGCTACGAGGGCTCAACGGCAAGGCAAAGAGATCATCCTCATCAGCAGCAGAATCACTCCTTGTTACCGACGGCAGAACAGTTGAAGAAGCGGGCTTGAACTCGACGGGACCTTCATTGATAGCGAGAGCGTTCAACGATGCCATGCTACTGCCAGTTTGTAGTCGTTGTTGTGCAAGAATCGAGTCGGGTGGTGATTGAGGAGCGATTCTCCGTTGGAGTTGTGGTACTACCGAATTCTTCTGCTGGTCCTGATGTACGATACGTTGAGGAGGTTTGGCAGCAAGGGTGCTGGGGTCAGGTAAGCCGTGCAGAGCAGCAAAGGTATTGAAGTTGACGGCGACGTCTGATCCTTCAGGACTCAGAGGGTTGGAGTCGTGTGACGGGGTGTTGGTATTGAGGCTGAGGCCTTTGAGCTTTTCTAACAGGAGGCCACGACCAGGACTGCGAGGACTGGCTGGACTGGGCAGGCCGAGGTCCATAGAGCCAGAAGAGCTTGTGGTAGCGATCTTTAGACCGGTGGGCTTTGTGCGAACGCCGAAGTTTGACTCTATCCAGTCGCGCTCTTGTATGGCCATGGACAGAGCAACACCCTCGGGACTGTACTGTTCTTCGTGGTGTATCTCTTGCTTGAGGACTTGCAGACGCTTCTTGGCCCAGACGGTATGCAACACGCCCTTCTTGCCAGCTTGGCGAGCCGAAGCTCCCAGCTCAGGCGGGAAGATGGCTGGTAGTGGATGCGTGCGCCAGACTATTTTTTCCTGCTCTTGAATGTCCGGTCGTAGGGTGAGGGTGACGGTGGCCGGTACGCGCTCGGCGACGGAGAGCAAGAAGTACAGTCGATGCAAACCTTCTCTCTTGCCGTCGGCAGCATTGGAGCTGAGCACGGCGGCACGTTTGGCCTCCCAGCTGACAGACCATTGGCCGGGAATTTGCTTGGTCTGGTCGTCGTCCTCCCATTCGACCATCAGGATCTTTGTGCCGGCCTTGTCGCCAGCCGGCCTCTCGAACTCGAAGCGGGCGAGGGCATTACCCGAAGTCAAGGACGGCGATTCGACATGGTCTTGGTCAGGAGTCAAGGGCGTACACGTGCTGCTGTTGGCGAAGAAGGTGCCCTGAGTCGACGTTTGGAGCGGCGGTGGGTGCGGAGGAGCAGACATGTTACGTCGTCAAGGTAGGTCGAGCTGAGGGTAGGAGAATTGAAGTGAAAAAGAAGTGAAAAAGAAGTGTAGCTGCTATCTATCCAGACGGGCTAGGATCAGTCGTCTCAGCTAATCACTCTGCAGCTAGCAGTAGTCGAGCACCAGTCTGCGACTTTTGGTCGAGTCTTTCGAAGCCTGGTACAAGCTGTCAGGCGCGAGTCGTCGTCGTCGTGTGCATGTCGGTGTTGGATCATGTAGCCGGCGACATGGTAGACTCTGCATGTCGGAGCAGGAGCTATCGGTGCATCGCTGGGCAATCTGAGCGCCATCTCACCTGCCACATGCTGCGAGCTGCCATGATCTGCAGTCTTGTCGCTTCCGAATCCGATGCCCGATGCCCGAAATAGCAACTCCTCTGCAGCGTCCTGTTTTCCGTCCAGCCTCTCTGCCGACCGACATTTACTGACAACTCTCACATCTGTCTGTTCTTGTTCAGCTTGAGTCTCAAAATTCTTCATTTCCTCATCTGTATGCGCTGTAGTATTCTGCCCAGAGCTGTATAGTACTCCAAATCTGCCAAGCTCGCCTAAAGCTTCCCATCTCGAAATGAGACAGTGTCGCGACTCCGCCTTAATGTCAGCCAACAGTGACATGGGTATAATGCCGAAGAGAAAAGGAAAGAAAGCAGAAAAAACAAAAGCCACAGCAAATCATGCTCCCATTACGGATATTCTACACGACTCGCAAGCCATGTCTGGGGGCATATAGTGAGTCCGTAAAACTCCGCTGTATGTACAGGTATTATTGTAAAGTGGGAAAGCAACCAAACCAGGATGGACAGAAGGATATGCATGACCGTCAAGGTCAAGCGTGAGGAAAGGATCTTAGATCAACAAGAAATCCCATCCCTTTTGTCTCATCACGTCTCTCCAGGAGACGCTTTGGTAGCTTCCCAATGCTGCCTCGCTGTCGACCAACATCCACACATCCTTGAAGAGCTCACGGACACGACCGAATGATCCAAAGTTGGCCGCTTCTCCAAGTCGTACGCAGCGTTGCTCAAACATGCCGCGGAACGTTGATGTGGGCAAAGACACCGAACCGACCACGAGCAGTGGCCACACCAATGAGCGGTCGTGTCCCTCCGGTCCAGCCGGAATATACTCCATGACATTACAGAAAGCATTGACCAAGCTGGTCACATTGTGATCGTCGAGTCGGAAGCCGGGCACAAGAGAGCAAAGGTAGATGCGAGCCGCATACATAAAGGCGGCCGTCACATTGATGCTGAGCTGTTTAGGTTTGATGGCTCCGGTGCCTGAGAAAGCACTTTTCACTGCACCGGGTCCTGGCTCGCAATAGCCAATGCTGTGACCGAGGATCTTGACATAGTCGCAAAGCACGAGATCATCCATGCCTTCTAGCTTGTGAGCTTCGAGACATGCAATCTCCGAAATGAGGAACATGATGTTATCGTCGCAGCCCATGAGCTCTGACAGTCCAGCACTGCCTTTGCCGATGTTGAGGTCGCGATAAGTATCGGCAAACCTTGGGTAGCGGCCAAGCATGGTTGCGCCGAGGATGTCAATCCAGGCTGTGAGAGCCATGTTGAAGGGAGGACGCGAGACATCACCACATTGCATGGCACCGATAACAGCAGTTGGAAGTTCAAGTCGATCAACAAGATCAGCAGCAGCCTGGAAGTGTTGGTGCCAAGGGATGTCGGGGATTGAGTCTGTTGGTCGGCCTACAGAACATTGGAAGAAGATCATGCCGAGAGTAGCTTCCAGAATCTGAGCATGGTTCTTGTCTTCGTTCAATGCGGCACAGAGCTCAGATATTGCTGCATAGCGGTGTCGGAGAATATGTTCGTCAATCTCTTCCGAGGGCAGGTCTTCAGTCGACTTCTTGTGAAGGCCGGAGACGCTCAGACAACAGTGCAGATAACTCTTGTTCGTTTCAAGGGCAGGCAAGATGATGTCCGAACGAGTGGAGCTGTGCTGGTTGGCATCAAGAATCGGGAAGATGAGCTTTGACACCTTTTGAATAAAATGATTGAGCAAAGGTTTGTCGACTTCATCTACCTCGATGACGGTCTCATGATTCGGCGCGGGTTTCTCGTGTGGCAAGTCGAAAAAGTCAAAGTTGACAGGCTCTTCCGTGAAAGACTCTTGCTGCATCTCGTAATAGTCTTGCTGAACCCAAGTCTCCGGAGCAAAGCCATGACAGCTTGACCCCATCGGTGGTGGCTGAAAAGTGCTAAACGTTGAAATAGTCGAGTCTCGTCGAGTTGGAACGTCGTTGATGAAGATTTGGCGCTCAGTCTTGATATCAACCTCGTAAGGAGAAAACATGGGATGCGGCGGGTGAGACATGAGTATCTCTGGCGGAGGTAGAGCGAAATAACCTTCCGGCGAGACTTGCTTGAAACTGATCTCGGGAGCATACGGCGTGCAGACAGACGGTGTTCGTGATGAAGGTTTCGAGTCGGAGAAGGTCTCGGTCTTGCAAAGACTTGGAGGCGGCGTGCTTGCATCTTTTGTTTTCTTGGCAGTTTGCGTCAACTTGATCCTCTCTTTGACCATTTCCTTTTGCTCTGCTCGCTTGGTAGTATTGCTCCACCACATGGGACGCTTGTAAACGCATGAGACACCCAAGTGATTGCATGCCTTGCAACCGGGTTTTCCCTCATCACACTTCTTTCGGCGCAGACGACAAGTGTAACAGCCTGTAGATCCGGGGTTAGCAATGGACGTGCGTGAATTGGAAATCCAAGTATAAAAGCTTACCTGTGCGCGAACGACGGTGCAGCTTTGAAGTATTGGACTTTGCATCTTTCGAGGCAGCCATCTTGGTGGTGAGTTTGAAGTTTGCTGGAGTAATTGACGACGACATGTCTGATCTATATGTACAGATAATTATGAGGCAACCCAATCGATTGAGGGCTGGTAGGGGACCAGAGGTCCGGGAAAGAAAGTAATGGCGCAAAAACGGTTCTTGATTAAACGATAGCGCAAGAGGAGCCTGGACCAGCCTGGCTAGTGGGGAGAGAGAGGGTAAAGGACAAAAAGAAGAGAGAAAAGCGTATTAAGTCGACCTGCGATTGCTGGCTATGGTCAAGTGCAAGAGGAGACAAGTACCTTATATGCCCAAACGTGGAAGAATGGCACCAAATATCACCGCATCTATTCTTAGACTGCTCAACAATGTGGGTTAATACTCTGGTCTAGTCATGCGATATGCAGGGCATCAGGAACTACGATTGGTTATCTGCACTCGAGTGGCACGGGACCGCCATGGGCCGAGTTAGTGGAGGAGAACAGATCGACTCACGCTATTCTTGTGTGCCACCAAGAGTCATGACTGTCGGACAGACGGTGACATGGTGCGTTGAGCCGCATGGGTTGTACAATGCACATACAGTCTGATTATTGCCGGAAGAATTGACGAATCTTGGGGATATCGGGTGAGATGTCGATGGATCCAATCGAGGCACAAAGGCTCTCTTCTAGTCTTTCGTTTGTCGAGAGATGTTTATGCAAACAAGTCAACAATGTCAAGTCGTTTTGACAGAGGTTAGTTCAGACCAATGGGCAATGATAGATGCGTCTCGAGCAGCATAGAGTTCGACTTGACAGCTCGAGTCGAAAAGGCTCCGAGCCAATCCCCACTCACAGCGAGCCGTAACCTGTAGGAACTCAACGTCAAAGCGTCGGCAATCATTGGGGCTTCATGGCTGGAAAGCGGAGATGTCGAGAGGCCTGATCAACGCTGCATCTCCCGATAGATAGAGGTCCCAGATTCTGCATCCAAGCACATTTGCATTGAGCGATAGTTGTGGCATGGGAGCACATCGGAGAGATCGGTGGTCCATCCATTGTCTTCGCATTGGATAGCGGTGAAGCGTTGAAGGCTTCTGGATGAGAGAAGCGCATGCGGTCTTCTCCAGGGTCTTTGGGTCCTACCTGACTCGCTTAAGTCGTTGATTCGTGCAAGCTATAGCGATCTTCACATGCGCTTGTTTGGCATGGCTGCAGAGCGAGGGTGCAATGAGTGGTTGGGAACTGTTGATGGATGTGACGAGGAGCGGAGGATGTGCAGCAGCTTGATGTGATTGATGCGCTGTCGCGCCAGTCTGCCGGCCGAGTTGACCAATCAGATGCAGCTTGGCAGAACGCCTTCGAATCAGGCTGCTTCGGACACGGCATCGGGCCTCCCCGTCCTTGACTGAACCCTGTTTTTCACGAGACGAGACACGGCAGGCCTTGCTGACTCTCCTGCCACACCAAGCACATTTCGATGGACATCATGCAGGAACCTCCATCTCTCATGCCCAAGTCTCATCGAACAATATGTGACCTGCCTGTCCTGTATCGAGTTTCCGATATCTTGGTTCAGTTGCTCTCAAGTCCTTGAAGTCAATCCTTGCAAACATGGAGTTTGCATACGCCTAGGTAGTGCCTATCAGCCGTGGACGGCCGTAAAAATATCCCACTCTGCTAGGGCGGTTCATGCTGTCGACCGACTCGCCAACCAGCACCAAACATGCCGTCTTCTTGTTCTCATTGGTTTCCAGCGTCTAGCACTGGCTTTTGCTATCAAGTCACGCGCCATCCCCCGTCCAAGACTCGGCCTTTCGCAGGGCGTCCGCCGCTATCCATCCTCTCGAGTACTGACATCGAGTCTTGCTTTGAAGATTGATGTTATCAGTGACTTTCAGTGGCCGGACTTGCCCGAAAGACGTCAGTCGTGAGCAAAACAGGCGAGCTGCTATGGCGGCTAAAGCGCATCTTGACATTCAGTCGTCTTTCACCGCTCGTGTCTAGGCAGTACAGAACGTGTGCTGTTACTCTGCCCTTGCATTGTGACCATGTGCAACGCTTACCAGGTTCTCTCAACAGCGTGATCGCTGCAGTGTTTGCTGTATACGCAGACCTTGTGCATATTGCTCTGCGTGTCTGGCGGGGTAATATGCGCTTCGATATCCAGGATTGTTTGGGTAACACCGCATATGTCTCATTCAGAATTGACTCATCTATTCTGTGTACAGCCAAAAACTTGACCTCGATTCTTGAGCCAATCAAGCTCTGCATAATTTTACATATGCGCCGTATCTTCACATCACACCCACCGCCCCGACGGCGTGCTGCATGTTCAATGGCGTCCAATGGACAACGTCAAACTCGAAACAGGCCTAGGTTAGGTGTGTAATCTATCAAATCTGCAGGCACAGCGAGACCGTCTGTCCAATTGCTCCAATTCCGTTAACGCCTGTTGATCCCGCCGTCATGGCTGGTCACACTTCCACTGCGCACATAGGAGGATACGGGAACATGGTGTACCCTCCCATTCACGCAACGAGCTATCTTTACAAAAGCCTTCGATATTGCTGCCGCGCGAAGACCCGAATCCCCAGTCTCGTTGCCGTCTCTTCGTGTCACGAAAGTAAACGATATAGAATATCTCACTGGCAACGGTGTCGACTGTGGTTTCATCTGGATTCTACGTTGCCTTTTTTGCTTGTTGTTTTTTCTCGCTTCGACAATCATGGTAGGTGTTATGCATTCTTCCGGGTCCAAGACATTGGCTGACTAGTCAAGCTGGCCATGACACATAACGTTCATGTGGGTGTCCAAGACTCACAATCTCAGACATTGAGGACACCCTTTTCGACTCCTTCCAAGACCACATACAGTCGACCGTTGTCTGAAGCAACCGAAATTTATGAAACTGATGTCGAAGATGATGAAAGCTTGTTTGAAGAGAACTCTCCCAAACCTAGCTTCGGTTCAGTGAGTGACTGCCTACTACTTCTGTCTATTTCTATACTAACTCTGTACCAGTTTGATAGCAGAAGAAGGAGCGAAACTACAATTTCGTCTTTCGAGGAGGCTCTAACACCTCGTTCTGATGTCCACTTTGATCGGAATGGTCCTTTCCAACTCCATGGCAAGCCAGTTGAAGGGCCCAAAGGTCCTCATTTGTTCCGTGCTTCTCACTCTTCTGCAGAGTTTGCTTTCGATTATGCTCTGCAAATGTCTCCACTCTTTCCTAAGAACATGGAGTTGCCACCACAGCATGTCGCTACTTCTCAAGAATTTGCCTTCTCACCACAAGACTTGTACGTCCCGGGTCTTGATGCAGTCCTCCAATCTCCTTCTCTATATAGTGTGGAGAGATGGTCAACGGAAGAAGTCTTGAACTGGATGCTCGAGACCGGACTACCTCATGAAGTTGTCGACAAATTTGAGAAGCACGATATCAATGGAACAATCCTGATGGAGCTCAAATTTGAGAATCTGAAGGAGCTTGAGATTGAGTCTTTTGGCAAACGTCATCAGCTCTGGAATGCGATACAGAACCTCAGAGGTGGTGAACGTGGTCCAAGTCCCGTGCCTACGCCATTTCAGGATATTTCTCGACCTCCTACCAACGTCAGGTCCAAGTCAGATGGTGACATCTCTCGGGATACACTGCCTGCTCTATCGCTGGAAGATGACATGACGCCAGTCACTCCTGTTCGCCATAAGAAGCGACGAGGTCGAAAGAATCGGCAACATGGCGACATCATCACTCCTGCAGAGTCCGTCTCCATTGTTGCCATCGAACAGTTGATGCCCAGAGAACACAATTGCGCAAAGGGCGAAAACTGTTCCAAATGGCGCAAGCAGCAGAGATTGTTCGCTCGTATTCGTGAACAACAAGGATATCCTATCAGCCCAGAGCATGGCGGCCATATCTTGATCACAGGCGATCCTGGCAATGCTACCACTGCTTACAAGGTTGTCGACGATGTATACCGCCAGCAAGAGACCTCACCTCGTGCCGGAGAAGAATCGGCTCGACCTGTTTCGGAGAACATGCCGCCGTCGATCGTGGCTTCTTCTGATCTTCTCGGTCCCGGTCAACTACCTGCATTTGCACTTCATGAAAATATGCTGGCTCAGCTACAGATCAGAGACCCTCAGGAGAATGTCAAACAGTTCCTCAACTTCCAACATGTTGGTCAGCCGCCAGTCGAAGCACCACCCACGCCCCCGCTTGACACTTTCCCTGGCAATGGTTTCGAGATGTTCCCTACCATCCACCAAGACGCCTACCCGTCTCTGCAGCGCCCGTCAGAGACCCAAGAGCCACACGGGAACCTCAAGCATCTGCCAAAGTTATCGATCCCCCGCTCTGCCAGCGCAAATCCCTGGTTGGGAAAGCCAAACGTCTTTTCTCTTGCAGACACCGTCATGTCTCCTTGTCGCAGTGCCACTGCCTCTCCTGGAGCTAATCACATCTACCGCTATGGTACTCCGGCCTCGGAGATGGACGTGCCCGTCACAGCTATCCCCATCGGTCCCATCTCCCGCGATACGAGTCAATCCGTGCCACCTAACATGCAATACCGCGAGCACAACCGCGCAGACTTCCGCCGCCAACCCTCGAATACGCTGCCCGCACTAGACGAGAACGCAGTCTTCTCACCCGCCACAGCACTCGCTCGCACTCCCAGCAAGCTCCTGCATGTAGTCGACAAGAACAAGCAAAAAGAGATGAAAAAGGCACACATGCAAGCCACCTACGGCAACTCCGTGTCCCACACTGGCTTCATGAAGAAACGCAAGACCAAGCTCCTGCACCACGAATGGCAAAATGCGCATTTCCGCCTGCACGGCACACAGCTAGCCATGCATGAGAACAATAGACTCTCGGCCATCATGTTGGACAGCATCAACGTCGACGACTATTCTGTTGCTTGTGCGTCGCTGCCTTCCAACAATAAACTCACCGCCGCTCTCAAGACACTCAAATTCGGTGGTGACAAGAAGAGTGATGCCGCTAGTGCTGGTGCATTTGCATTCCAACTCGTTCCTGCCGTTGGTGGTGAGAGGGTCAGGTTGGCGAGCGGCAAGACTCACCATTTCGCTGTTGGCAATAGCAGTGAGAGGATTGATTGGATGAGGGAGTTGATGCTTGCAAAGGCATTGAGGCAGAAAGAGAGTGGCTTCGAAGTGGAGCATAATGGCGCAAAGGCTTGATTAACAGAGAGAACAAGGCAACGATGGGTAAAAGACTGACTGACACACACGACAGAAATGACGATCAAATGGTCTGGGAAAAAGACGGAGAAAAAAAAAGATTGGACCAACGACTTTGATACCCTACATAGCATATGCTTAATTTCTCTTATATCTTATATATATCCTTTTTTTTTTCTGTGTTTGGGTACCTGAATCTCTATACTGTACCCTCTGGCCCTCTATCTCACACTCTCTCCTCGGATGTATCACGACCCATCAATAACGACCCTATCCTCTACAAATAGTTTATAGTCTATGTTTTTTTTTTTTTGCAAGGCAAAGGACAAGAATTGACAGCATGATCGATAAATCTATTCATTCCACTCTCTCCCCTTGCTATTTTGTTCTCCACTGTACACTATCTAAACTTATCTGGTGACACGATGACACAAATCTCCATCATGATTTTCTTCTCGTAAACAGCATCTGAAAGAATGGATACACTCCTTCATGAATCGTGCCGTTGTATTCCCAAGAGGAAAACCCCCCATGGAAACAAACAGAAGAAACAACCCACGTTAGTTTTCATATCAATAATTCTATGCCTTGAACCTCTTTCTATTCTCTATACCAGAGACATGTTATCAAGAGATATGTATATATATATATACTTACACTTACCCTTGCCCTTAACCCTTTGGACCAAAAAAGATCGAGAAACACACACCAACAAACTTGACGAGAAAGATAAGAATATGACATTCTACACATTAATGACGAAAATCCCGGCTTCAAAAAGATGTATGCCCTGTGTGTGTTTTTTTTTTTTTTTTTTTTGTTTCAAACCCTTTTCATCTTTTTCTCTCTTCCTTGCTCTGCATGTTTGAAATCCTCCGGTAAAACACGATGCTTGATCTATATCAAGATTCCTCGGTCTTTTCCAACCCGCCAGACTGTTTTCTCCCAAGAAAATCAGATTCAAAAAGATTGGATCTTTTTTCTTTGCAAGTCTATATCATCATGGTAAGATTTTGAGATGTGCTGGGTGGGAAGGAAAAGTACGATCCGGGTCGAGTAGAGTTTTGGAAAGAAAAGGGCAAGACGTGGATCAAGGATCAAGAAACCTGACATACCATACTATGAGGGATATTTCGGCATGTTGATGATCGGCGGGTGTGATCCACATCTGTCACAGGAGAAAAGCAGAAAAGAACATAGAGTATATTGATGTGATTTCAATGTTGCATTCTTCTTGCAAAGCTGTTTAGATTGTACAAGAATATCGATCGACGTGAAAAGGGATGGATGCCTAATAGCGCATGATTCAGGATGATCGTATCTACCTTTCCATGACCTGAAGATAAAGAGAAAACTAAGACAAGAAAGCAAATTGTGGGTACCCTCGCTCCAGAAATGTACACCGGTGAACAAGAAAAGGAAAAATGATGGTATTTTGGAATGTGGCCAATCGTCTAGGTAAAGGCCATGGACTTCTTGAGCTCTACAATGGCGAGAGCAGGGTTGAGACCCTTGGGACATGTCCTGGAGCAGTTCAGAATGGTGTGGCAACGGTACAGAGACATGGAGTTGTTGAGGGCGTCCTGGCGAGTGGCGGTTCTCTCGTCACGCGAGTCGGCAATCCAGCGGTAGGACTGGAGGAGGATGGCGGGACCGAGGTACTCCTCCGAGTTCCACCAGTATGAAGGGCAGGAAGTGCTGCAGCAGGCACACAGAATGCACTCGTACAGACCGTCGAGCTTGCGGCGCTCTGCGGGAGATTGGCGGTACTCGCGGCCCTGGTAGCCATGTCAGTACGAATGTAGAGGAATAAGGAGGAAAGATGAACTCACATCCTCGGGAGCGGTCTCGCGCTGCAAGAAAGGCTTGATGGACTTGTACTGCTTGTAGAACTGGGTAAGGTCGGGAACGAGGTCCTTGACGACGTAGGTGTGAGGAAGGGGGTAGATGCGGGACTCGGCCTTGGTGTCGGTGGGGATACGGCCTGTGAGGTGTTAGTGGCTACCGGGTCTGAGCGAAAGAGTAGGCAACATACACAAGCAGGCAAGAGTGTTGACACCGTCAATGTTCATGGCGCAGGAACCGCAGATACCCTCTCTGCAGGATCGGCGGAAAGTGAGAGTAGGATCGAGCTCGTTCTTGATTCTGATCAGAGCATCGAGCATCATGGGGCCGGTCTTGTTAAGGTCGAGGGTGTAGCTCTGCATGCGAGGCTTGTCGCTGGGGGCGTCGGGGTTCCATCTGTAGACGTGGAAGGTCTTGATCTTGCTGTCGGCATCCTTGGAGGGCTCCTTGACGGTCGATGTCTCGTTGGGCGAGAGGACGGGGCGGGAGGCGCTGATGGCCTCGGTACCGCCGGCGAGAGGTCCCTTGCTCGACTCGACCGTGGTGGCCATGGAGCGGCGGAACATCATGCGGGGCGCAATGCGCGAGGTGGCCATTCTGAACGACATGATGGCGGTCGTGTGTGAGTGTGTAGAGTGGAGATTAGGATGGGGGACGAGGGGAAGCAGAAGAGTCGACGACGATGTTGCTGGCAGTTGCTTCTGGCACTTCTCAGGTTTGCCCCAGTCGATCTGGACGCTCAGCCAATCAGCGTGCGTATGATGATTCTGCCTCGCAGGTTGCCCGGGAAGGCGTCGCTTGTGCCGAGGGTCGACGGCCGCCGCTTCCCGGTCTGTTCCTGTTGCCACCGATCCCTGACGACAACCATTTTGCTTGAGAATCTTGTCCACCTCCCGCAAGCATCTCCACGATTCCGACTGAGATTGGCTTCAGTCATGTCGTTGTCTATCTCGCTTCGTCTTGGCCAGATCTTGCTCCTCACATCTCTGGTCAGCATCACGTGCAGAAGTGGTCATCCTTTGTCAATACCAAGATCAAACCAAGGGATACTCACAGATCTCGAGAATCTGGAACCTGTCATCCATAGCATCCCAATGCTCACATAAAGACCTTTGCAACCTTCATCAAACTGCCC